>VZSZ01009645.1:0-14432 GCA_013398815.1 Ibidorhyncha struthersii
GGCGTAACTCTCTGGCTATCCAACTTCCTTTCAAATAGAAAATTAGAATTTTGGACTTCCATTCTAGTAATACCAATAGATGAATTGACGTTGAATGTAGATATTTCTTTTCCAGTTTTATGACAGGCTACAGTGGTCCAAGGTGTACCTTCTTTTGGTTTTGAAGGCTGAACATTTTTATCCTCCTCAGATTGTAATATTCCCGCACTGTTGTCTACAGGTGTTTGTCTTTCTCACCTCCATCAATATAGAACACAGGCAGGGAAGCTGCACTTCTGAAACAGTCACAGAGAGTCTTCAAGAGGCAGCCTGAAGCCACGTGAGGAGTCAGCAGCAGAGTTTTTCAGTGATTATCACTCTCCTTAGTCTGCCTTGGGGTCTGTGCAGCTGGTGGAGTGCCACTTTTGTGAATGTTAGCTGTGAGGAATGAATTCTGTATGGGTTAAAATAAGTTGGGACATAACCTTATATCTTCCTAACAAGGTTTTCCTTCCGTAGAAATTTAATGCACATTTCTGAATCTCCTTCCCTCTTCCCTTTTTGCTTCTTAGTGAAGCATGTTTTAAAGGGACATTGTTTTTTAGTAGAATTGAGTCACTCTATACACAGACCTGCTGCATGTCCCAAACTTATTAAAAACAATAATGACTTTGGATGCTGAAAATGAGGCTAACAAGCTCAAACTTTACAATGCAAAACATACCACAGTCTTTCTTGCCCCTTCTCCCCCTGTTTTCCGTGCAAGATTAGTGGATGCTCCCATTCAAGAGACGTTGTAAAAGGGCAGTTTTCTGAGGCCACTTGGAATTGCCTTTCTTGATACACCTGATATCCCTACGGAAATCTAATTTGCAGCATGGGGCTTTGTAATTTCATGCTAGAACAGCATAAAATGGAAGAATAACTCATCCAGAAGCAAGGGATTATGTAACAGTAGTGAATGAGGATCAGCAGAGACAGTAAGATCCTTTGGAAAGTCATGTTGCTGGTTCTGCAGTGCTATACACCTGCTAATTGGTTTCAAAGAACAGGGAGATACATTGCCAACAAGTGGAAGAAAAGAGAAGGAGGAAGAAAGATTGGTATTAATACAGCTCACCTAGGCACTCAGACAAAGAATTATATTGCAGCTGAATAAAACCCTCCAGTATTGCCCAGGCTCCATCTCATGAATGCCTGCTTTTCCTTCTCCTTTCCTTTCCTTTTCCATAGTACTACAGACTGTGACAAAAACAGTATCTTTGGTGTCACTGGTGTAATTCAGCCATTCAGACTGAAGAATGAGACATTTGGCATAGGGATGCGCACAGCCTGTTACAAGTCATGTCAAACAGGAGCAGTCCAGCTGAGTGCTGGGAGAGGCACAACACACCATATTCAGGATTTGGTATGAAGTGCACTGAGTTAATGGAAGCTGTGGGCTCTGCCCCAGAAAGGACACTCATTAGCAAAGCAAAAGAATGTCTGACAGACACACTGAAGAAACTTTGAAGGTTGGTGAGCTGGACTGGGAAACCTCATTAGTTATTCCAACACATGAATGCTCTAAAGGTGCCACAGATCTCCCCTGGAGAATAGGGTAGACAGCCCTATACAGCCTGCTTTGCTTGTCCTGGTACTGGAGTATGTGAGGATGGGACTAGTGTGAGAATAGTGATGACACTGAGTGCTGTATACAGCTATTCTAGGCTGTTCCTTAACTTTAAAATAGCCATAGTAGAGGCACAGATAAAATATGGAACCAACCAAGAGGAAAGGGTACAGTACCACAGGCTCAGGCTGGAGAAAAACCAAGGAGCAGAATTGCCATGAATAGGAGCAGGAAATGGGTGGGAGAGACAAGTATACACGGGTAGAGGAGCTCTGCTGCAAGAATGCCCCCCTAGGTCTTCATTTGCCCTATCATTTTTTTTTTTTATGCAGTATTAATTCTCCCTGCTGCTGCTAATGGTATGGGGCCTGATGTTTTATTGATCTATCCACCATGATTTCCACATTTGCCTCCTAAATGGTTACCATTATCTAAGAATCTGGTGTACAATTCAGCTGGAACTGCTCTAGCATGCAGTATTTCTTATCTACCAAAAATGTACTTATCATTACATCATCTGTCTAGGTACCTTTTAAACTTCTTAGTTTTCATTATATTAAAGAATACTATGTCATTTTAAAATAGGGTCACTTCACTGGTCATAACATCTCTCTGAATGTTCAGTAAATATACCAAAAGGATCAGTCCTAGCATGGTGCCTTTCACCACTCTCAGTTAATACTCAGCTGTTTTGAAAAAGGATCTATTTCTGCTCACTTTTTTACTCTTAACTAATAATCAATGAAGGTATTTTACCTTGAAGCTCTTAATTTTATTAATAACACCTTCTGATATTTTTTATCACAACATCTTGCAAGCCACGACGCCCAGTGGGAACAGGCAGTTGGGAACCATCAGATTGTGACATCTGCACTATGTCACGCTTGGACAGGCTGGAAGCTCTCAGAGCATGGCAGTGTCCTGCCACCTTGTCTGTCCTTTCTTCCTCCAACGTGAAAACCTCTCTGGTTAATAAACTATCTTTGACAAATGAAAACTTACAAAATCAAAGGTGGTACCTCAGAGAAACAGTAGCAGAGCTGGATATAGAAGACTGGAATCTACTGAAAGAAAAGGAAGATTTAAAAGATGGGTACAGGTGACTGCAGGCCAGTGCAAGCTCTTTGAGGACGTTAGTAGGAGACGTACACAGAGAAGTGGATGATGCCAGGGACAAACTGAAAGACAAAGAAAACAAAGTCAAACAATTAGAACTGCAGAATGAAAATTTGGATGAAATCAATGAACAACTGAAGGCAGAGATCATGGAAATGTCCTGCCAGATTTCTGCATAGTGGGATAATAACATGTGTCAAAAGATATGTTAGAAATGAGGAATATGTTTGAAAATGAATGGCATTTGGAACACTTGCAAATCAGATTGGAATTGAAGGAGAAACTGAGCAAGGAAAGCTCCACCAATAAAGGAACATATTAGAAGAACCTGACAAGTTCAGGGAGGTTCACAGGAATTGCATGGTGCAGATGAAAGGACAACTAGAAGAATTAGCTGAAGAAGCTGCGCTTTTGGCAGTAGTGAATGAGAACAAATCCTGGGTGTGCTCCTCCTTACTGCATAAGTCTGCTGAAGCTGAACTTCTGGAGGTCTCTCTCCCTTTGCTTAAAACACGAAATATCTTCTGTAACACTTGGAATATCTTAAAGCTCTTGCTGTTAGTAACAGTTTGCTTTGGACTTCTCAGTTACTATTTTATCAGCGACATAATTCGGCTACTGTTTAGTGGCAGTATATTTGATATACTGGCGCAAATCTTGTACCCGTACTTCATTTTTGAAAATGAAGGACTATTACCATTTTAAGAATAGCTATAAAGGCTCTGCAGAGCTGTTCACATCAATTTAGTAATCTCCCCTTGTACCGGTTTTGGCTATGATAGAGTTAAATTTCTTCTCAGTAGCTTGTACGGTGCTACATTTTGGATTTGTCATTAAAACAGTGTTGATAATACAAAGATGTTTTTGTTATTGATGAGCAGTGCTTACACAGTGTCAAGGCCTTTTCTGCTCCTCACATCGCCCCACCAGCAAGTAGGCTGGGGGTGCACAAGAAGTTGGGAGGGGACACAGATGGGACAGCTGTCCCCAACTGACCAAAGGGATATCCCATGCCATATGTTGTCATGCTCAGCAATAAAACTGGAGGGGTGGAGGTTGCCATGGGTTGCCATTGCTCAGGGACTGGCTGGGCATCGGTTGGTTGGTGGTGAGCAATTGTTTTCTTGCGCATCACTTGTTTTTCTTGGTTTTGCTTTGCTGTGGGGTTTTTCCCTTCTCTTTGTTGTTTGTACTCCCCCCCCCTTTTTTTTTTTTAATTTTTAACCTCTCTTTATCTCCATGTACAGGTTTTCCCACTTCCCACTTTTACCCTTCTGATTCTACCCCTAATCCTGCTGGGGGGGAAAGTGAGCAAGCAGCCATGCGGTGCTGAGCTGCCTACCAGGGTTAAACCACGACACCCCTTCTGTGCATTAATACATGAGTTCATGTGTGTTTTTAGAAATCAAGTAAACTTTAGGTTCTGAGCATAGCTTGTTAAAAATTAGATCATTAACTGTGAATCTATTTTATAGTAGATAGCTGCATCTAGTAAAAACCCAACAGAGAACTCACTGCCTCAGGCAAAGGAGACAAAAAAAATTGCAGTTTGTGCTAATCTGACTGAAAGTGGGCAATGTGCAGTTGTTGATCCTGGAATCCACTTCCCTGCTAGACTGGCATCTTCTAAGTTTTTTCACCTATGGGTCACATTGCAGAGTATATCTTTTCTCCAGACTTTGAGGAAGAGCATGGAGGAATTTAAAAATGTGGGACGGTTTGGTATGTTACCTGAGGTTGATTAAGAAGGGCTTTCATTAGTGGATATTAATTCAGACCCTGCGTATCTGCATCTGGCTAAAACCTTTTGTTGGTGCATCTAGAGACAATAGGCACAGAATACAAATAAATAAATACATGCCATTTTGTGGATGGAGAGTTAAATCCTAAAGACTAACATGGCAGCTGGCCAACTGGTAGTCATGCTGAGCCTTCAGAATTATCCCTGACATTTATGCACAAAGCAGGTAGACGAAGATTTCCAGGCAGGAGCTAGCAAACAAACAGTACACTGAACAAATATGATACAGGGAAAAAAAACTTAGACAATGAAGGGGAAGCTGTGATTCCAGGACATCATTTTCACTGTAGCTTGTAGCAGTGGCAGTGGAGAAAAATTCCACAGATGAAAAGGCTAGAACAGCCCCTTCATCTCCTTCGTGCCTGTCCCGTGTGACAAGTCACCCTTTGAAATCAGAAGAGATACAGTCTAGAAGAGGAAAGTTTGAGCATAAAGAGATCGGGCAATGCTCAGAGGTAAGGTGAAGTCAGAACAAAGAAGGTTTCTATTTAAGATGCTGAACTGTGACTCAGAGGAACTCAATTTTCTTCCTGCATCCTTCCTCCTTTTCCTCTGGCAAGTCACTTAATCTCTCCGTATCTCAGTTTCTCAACTGAATAATGAGGCAGTAATATTATATAGTGTGTTTCTTTTCACACTTGAGAGCATTTGTTTGTTTGTTTTAAACTAGAATAATTTTACAGAAGTGAAGAAGGGAATGATAAGGTGAATAATTGAAAGAACAAAGTGGAGGGGGCAAAAAAGAAGGAGTTGTGGCAAAGGCTGAGGGTAGGAATATCTTACGGTGGATCAACACCGTACAGAATGGTACACATAAAATTGGTTTAATCAGAGAAAATACCTGGTACAATTAGGACCCAATCTAAATAGAGACCTTTAAGTACTCTTGTTATTGAATGCTACTAGTGATGAGAGGTGAACTGCCTGTAAGGGGGTATTTGTGCCAAGGTAGTCTGAACTGTATTACCTGGCAATTCATTGACAATTACAGCGGTACAAAGCCAGACAGATGTTACTTCATTCTTATTGCCCAGTGCCACAGGGAAAACCATGAGAAAAACAAATGTTCAGTGGGGTCAAAGTTAAAATGGAAACATGGTCACAAAGAAAGGGTTCCAGAAATATGTCATGAGAAGAGCCACAGAAGATAACTCTCCAATGAGGTAGATGGCTTTGTTGCCCTAATCCTTGAACAGATCTTCTCAACCAGCTTCAGCTGCTGTCCTGTATGCCTAACACATGTGAAAACTGAGGGTGGCTTACATAAAACTTTAGAGGCTTCTGTAGAAGCCAACATCAGCATTACAGCTTGCAAATATATTTACAATACAAAATTGTTACTTCACGTAACATAAATATGTGGTGATTTCTGCACAGAGAGAAAACATATCTCTCCCTGTCTTTGGTAAACTGTGTCAATAGCAGTATTTTACAGGTCATACAAAAATAAGGTTCTTCTGTTAAACCAGGGACAAAGAACCAGAATGAGGCAAAAAATCACATATGCAGCACTGTCCTTTCTACAATTTGCAGTCTTTATAAATGATGTACAGAAGGCTCAGATAATCCTATGATGTTTCTGTCTTTCCCGTCTTTATTTTAGGAAAAAAAAAAGAGGAAATTATGGGCTTGGTTATCACAAAAAAAGCAAAGTCATATTTTTAATTCACACATTTTTCATGTTCTGAATATAGCTGTAGGGCTGAATTCCTGCAGGGGAAATCTGTACAATTACAGTCAGGTGACAACACCTTTCTGTTGAAGACACCATATGTGCCAGAACGTGCTACACAATACTATAAGTGGCAGAAGGGAAGCTGAGCAAGAAGTCACTTGAAACAGGTATGTGAGCATATGTGTTATACAGATATATTTGTGTGTTATACAAACTTTTGCTTTCTTTACAGTTTATTACAACTTCTGTTAAAACCACACTTATGCAGCAATTCATTGCTTTTAAACAGCAGTTTTCTTAATTTGAAAACTTTACATGCAAAGATGATGAAAACTAGCTTTTCTTACCCACCTTATTTCATTTTCACTCTTTGATTCAATTTGTTACTTTTTCTGGCATTCATTCCTTCCAAGTGTATTCTTGCAGACAACTTGAGGTGTACATCAGGTCTCATGAGGGTTCATACGCACACATATCTCTGCAGTTATCCTAACTAGAGGACCACTCTATGTTAACAAGTTAGCGATCTACAGAACGGTTAACCTGAGAAGGTGCAGGCTTGTGCTGTGCTGTACACGCAGCTTGGTATTTGGCCCTGTGGTGTGCTGCACATATCTTTTGGCCACAGGGGAAACCTAGCCTGCTAATTGAAATGAAGGAGCCTGTTGGCAGCTCCCTTGTGTCAGTAGTGATTACACCACATGCATGTCCTGTATCTTAAAACACACTTCCATTTTACAAAGTCTTTCTCCAGTCTGTCAGAAGATAGAAAGGAATGAAGTACACTCTCTAAATATTGTGTTTGTAATTTCTTCCTGTAAATGACAGTATATATATTACATATTGCAGTAAGTGCCGAAGACCTTGACCAAATTGACCTTTTGTGCTAAACAGTCTATGCGTGTTTATTGACACAGAGTTCCTGCCCTTGAATACACAGAATTGTGACACACTGTTTGGGAGTGGAGAGGCAGTGTGGTGAGATCATGATATTGAGATCATAGAGCCTATGGAAACTGAACTTAGATCTTCAGCAAGTCTAACAAGATGAATACTGCTCTTGTGTTTAAAGCAATTAGCTTTAAACACAAGACCAATACCTCATTAGGAGTCTCCCTTGTAAGGAGAAAATTAATTTTCTTCTTCAATCAGATACTTGTGTGACTGAACACTAAGGTGACACCTTATATGGTGATGCCTAATGATCAATGAACAGAAGCAGGAGTTGGGAAATGCTTGAAATACTTAGCTACAGATGTAGACTCATCCAGTTCAGATGCTTGAGAACTCTGAAGCTACAGCTCACTCAGTATCTAATTGCTTTTCCTCAGCATTGTCTCTAGTGCCCTAACAACTTTGAGGTTGTTGGAAGAAACCTGCTAAAATATTGCTAAATGTGCTGCATTTTCAGAGGCGCTACGCTCCTGCAGCTCCTATTGACTTCCCTGAGGCTGAGGTAAAGCAGCCCAGCAGAGATGCAAAACCGCTGTCCTTCCCTGGACAGAGCTCCAGACTCTCTTTGTAAAATCGTGCTGACTTCAAAGGAGGCTGAGGATCTGCCCACAAAGAAACCAGAGGCAGTACTTACAAGAGTCCTTTCACTGCAGGCACCGAGTGTATTTCTGTGCAACTTACTCTCTTCCCTGTAGCCTGTCATATTCAGCAAGAAAGCCACTGGAGGAAAGATGGAAACAGTAAAACAGGCTATTGCATTATTTGAAAATAATCTTTTCCAAAGGGAATATAGGCTAGGGACTTCTAAGAAGATGGGACTTTAGAGCTGATAAGTGTATCTAGCGTGTCAACGTGGTAATGAAGTTAGTTCTGCACTGTTTGGAAAACAGCAAATTTCCTTGCAAGGTTTGTGATTAAACATCTAACAGAAAATAATGATTTCCTTGCAGGCACTTAGGCGCCAAATATAAAGACACAGAGGGAGAGCCAGCCAGAGAAAAAACCTGCTAAATATCACTATTGAAAGCCACTGTTATTGTACAGTCCTCATAATATTCACTGTTAATTATAAAAACTAATATCTATAAAATTGAAGTACCCAGTGGGAGAAAGTTTAACTCGCAGAATTCCTTCTTCCCTCAATCTTTTTACACACACAAAAAACTGGTGCTTATTCTGTAAAATTTAGCAGTTTTTTTTACAGAGACGAGAGAGAGAGAGCATATTGATTTGCCTGTATATCTTGTTGTCATGTTTGCATATATATCTTGTTATCAAGGAGGGGCAACAAATTAGCTAAAATACAAAGGACAAAACTGTTTCGCTGCATATAAGCAAAGACTTCTGTACCGAACTTAAGTAAGCAGCCCAGCAGTGTTTGCTTGCTTGGGGATTGAGTGGGAGAGAAAGAATTTCTGCCCATTAATATGGGTGTGGGGAATTGTACCTTACCTGAACCAGCAGGAAATGTTTGTTACGTTAAGCAGAGATTCACATTTGCATACTCGTACCTACACAAAATATTAAATCAAATGGGAAATGTATGAGCAAATTGAGTATGAAGTATTTGGAAGAAATCTGAAAAAAAAATGGACTTGTTAGCATCACTCTAAAATAATATCCTTAACTTCTTGAAGGAAGTTGTCGCTTCTTCCTGTGTCATTTCACCGTTATTTTTCATTGTTTCTCTCCTTCTGTGTCTTAATTTATATTTTGGTGTGGGGAAGTTTGGTGAGCAAACAAAACCAATTCCTTCCTCTTTCTACATATTTATTTTCTTTTCTGATGAAAAAGAAAAAACAAANGGAAAATCGTACAGAACATGAACAGGATTCCTACAATATCTACTCACAGACTGGTACGGTACTAGGTACAAATATGAATATCACAACTGAGAATGCTGCATGTCCTCCTTCTGTGAGACTAGAATGCCAAAATCTAAGTTGCCTTAGTCTTTATTTTCAAACAACACCTTCTGAATTCTGTCTTTTTAAAAATGAGGCAGCAGGGAGTTCTCCTATTTGAAAAATAATCTAGATAAAAAGGATAATCCAATTCAATAAAAAAGATGTGAAGATTTCATTTGCTAGACTTCTCTCTAGAGAACAGCTTCTTTTAAAATAAACAAACATGTTGATTTATTCACAATTACTGTAGGCAGGTATTTTTACCAATCAACCATAACGGGTATACATTTGTAGAACAACTTCAGGAGGAGCTGAGAGGATGCAACTCAATAAAAACAAACAGGTCACCACACTTAGGCAAGAATAATGAACTGCAAAAACATAAGGCAGTGAAGGATGAGCTAAATAACAACATGGCAGAAAAAGATTTGGATGTTAGCACATAACATAGGCTGAACAGGAGTAAACAATGTTATGCTGCTGTAAAAAAGGCAATCCCTTACTGCAATTTATAGCCAGTGTTATCATCTACAAAACATTTATTAATTCTTCAGCTCTCCTTGGAGCTGTCTGTGCCCCAACTGGGATGCTGTGTCCAATTTTGGATACTACAAGGAAGGTATGGTCCTACTGGGAAAAAAACAGAGGAAGACAACAAAAATTATCAGGCTTCATAAAAGTATACTTATAAGGAAGGGCTGAAAGAATTGGGTTAAGTTTAGACTGACATCCATCTGAACAGCTGAACTTCAGAGAAAAGAAAATTAAAAGAGGTAAAACAATAGCAGTTTTCAACTACAGAAAAGGTAATTTCAGTGAGAGGAACAAGCTGGTTTCGGTGTCTGTTGTGGGCAGGACAGAGACATTTTGCTCTTTCAACTGTTTGCTCATCTCTTTTGGAAGTGCTGTTTGGAAATCGACATGTTACCCAAATAACACTAAATACCGTCTTTGCACCACTACAATTTTCCTGGTCCATTAAAAATATACTTAAGAAATACAGTTCAGGAAAAGCATGGTGGAACTGGAGAAAAGGGAAAAAAATCTTCCTATGATTGTATATTGGTCTCCTCCTCTGAAGCAGCTGCTGTCTGAAATTGTTTTCAAAGAACGTTCTCCTCACCTCTGTGCTGAATGAGCCTATAGAAAAAACCTGGCACGAGCTTGATTTGAAATGAAATAACTCCCATTTTGGAGTGGACTGTGTGATGAAGATGTAGTTATAAAATAAATAATGATTCAGCTCTAACTTTCAATTTTGTCCTTATTAAGTTGCTCAACCAGGTGTTGAAGCCAATAGAATTTGCTTTTCCTCTGTTGGAAAGCTATTCTGAGTGCAGCGTGACTGAAGAACAGCCACTTATTAGCTGCTCGGCAGTGCTCTCGGCTTTTCTGCTAGAATCCCCCGCAATTGCTCGAACAACACTTTTGCCAATACTCATCTAGCTCAATCAGTAGCTATAATGCTGGGGTATGAAATTATGCGGTGGTTGCGATGGTGGTAAGTTGCCTGCTGTTTAACATCTCTGTTTCATGGCCTGGTGTCGGGAGGCATGCAGTGCTGATTTTGAGCTTCAGTTTGTATTCAATTCTTTCTCTTTTCAGTCTATCCAATTGAATTCCCTTGTCGTTTCAGTGCAGTGTGCATCCTGGCTGAAATTCCTGGTTAACGTTGCTCTGTGCTGTTACAGAGTTGCCACGTTTCATGCTGGAGCTATCTGTCCTTCGTGATGAGGGATGTAATCCTTCTGCATCCCAACTGGATTGTGAGGATTATTTAAAGTTTGCAGTGCACTGTGAGTACCTTGCATGCTATTGAAGTGGAAATTATTGTGTGTTACAGACAGTCTGAACGCCATCTGGGATTTCCATGTTACTGTTCCAGCTCTCTTGTACCTCACCAAGCTTGAGCAGGTACCATGAACAAAAGATTAGCATTGCACTCTGTTGTGTGTTTGGTGCTGTGTCCAGTGCCTGTATAAGGCCATACACATCCTGAGAAGCTACGCTTAGCACACAAGGACTCCAGGGGCTTTGCTGTAGCTTGAAGCCTGCAACATCCCTTTCCTTTTTCTGCACTTCTACGCTGGTATGGGCAGGATCCACAGACCACTGGATCCCTTTGGCCTTTTCCACTGTCACCCTTGCCTGCTATTAACTTCAAGTCAGCTTTTGGAGACTGTGTAAGAAATGATGGTGGAATTGGGCTCTGCATTTTGTAAAAGATGCTTTTTCCTATGCAATAGAATTGTACCTTTGTGTGGCATCTAAAGTCCTATGGGGACATGGTGAAAAGGGCTGATCTTGCCTGAGACCCAAGCCAGTGATGTAAGTGATGCATAGACATCCCACAATATTCTTCTATGCTTGTAACACCTACAAAACTTAACCCCAAACCTGTTTTGCTAGTTCACCATGAGGTCCTCCTTTGATCTCTGCAGGGCCAGATTAGTACCTCTTCACTAAGCAAATCACAGCCATGATTTGCTACTCTGCTTTTATGCAGCAGCTTTAGTTAAGCTAAGAGTGCATTTTAAAACATATTCCTGTGACTTCGCTATCTTTGTATGCCACAATAAACAAATGGGATTTAAATGACTGTGGGAACTCCTGCAGTATCGTGACAGATACGCATTATTGACAGAAAAAATGGCATAAAATGTAACCACCCAATTCAACTGTGAGCTTTCCCTGAGAAAGGGATCAGCTAAAAAACAGTTTGAAGTTCACTTCCTAACTGAAGGATTCTTTTGTGTATCATAGCTAAGTAAACTGGGGGGGTTGGCCTGCCTAAAAGGGCACTATTAAAGAGGTACAAATGTAGTCCTCTCACCATGCTAATTACTGCTGTTTACTTTTTTTGTAGATCTAACAGGTTTCAGTTTTAAAGTTAGACCCTGATGCTGAGTGCTAAACAAATGCCTACCAAAAGTTAGATGCTATCCCATTAAGCTTCTTGTTCCCTCCCTCCCCCCATAGCATCAGACTCTCCTCAATCTTTGAAGTGTCACTTCTGGTTTTGTGAACAAGCACAAAATTAATTTGGCAGGAATTCTGCTCTAACTGTTCTTCAGTGAGAACAGCATCATGTACATTACTCTCCTTCTCACCTCTTCCCCCTCATAAGACATTAGTTTCTGTTTTTATGAAGGTGGTATCTACACTTTCAGACTCTGGAGCCAGCCTAGGGAGCAATGCCTATTTGGTAATTTTCAAGCAACCACATCTCTAACCTGCTGTCCAATTCCAATCAATTTTTACTTAACGTCTGCAGAGATATTAAGCTCTTAGAAATTTCATAAAAATAGGCAACTGGTTACAGAAAAGAAACCGTATTAGTGACCCCACTAGGCAAAGGTTTCAGCAAGGGTAATAGTCATCTTTGGCATTTGGCCTGGTATTGAGGTAGAAACACCGAGAGCTCAGAAACATGCACTGCCTGCTACCCAGCCAGTAGCTGGGAGCAAGGAGATGAGGTTATAAAAAGTGAACAGAAAGCTCCAGGTGAAATTTCAGAGAATATGGAGCTTAAGGCAAATCTGTAGGAAGCAAAGTTAAACAGAAAAATGCAGGAGAGTTTCAAAGCAAAATAGAGGATGGAGAGGAGAAGCAAAAGGGGTACAAGCATTTAGGAAAGAACAGATGGGGCAATGGAAAAAAGGGGCAGATTTTGGGTAGGGGAGATTCTGGGAGGGACAAACGAAGAACTGCGAAGAAGAGAGATGAGACCGGGAATCAGAATGAAAGAATGCTACAGAAGAAACTGATGCCTAATTTTTTATTACAAGATAAATGCAATTGATTGTCATTATAGCTTCTTCAATTACTTTTCAACCTTTTTTAAATGATGCCCATGTGTTGCAAATAACAGGGTTTTATGAATTTTGTTCTCTCACCTTTCCCATGGCTTACATTCCCGCTTTAATTACTACATTGACATCAAATGCCTCGCCTAATGTTTTTGCACCAGTGCTCCCTATTTGTGGCGATCTCGCACTTGGGGAAACAAAAACACCTGTCTCTGCAGGTCGAAGGCTACTTGTTGTTCTTGTGGATGTCCACCAGATGGCAAAGCCGGTATTTTTGTAGAGTTTCCAGGCCACCTTCGGATACGAATTTACTTTAGGGAGAGTGGGGGCTTGTTTAACAACCGATCCTTTACTGCATAGATTAAAAACAAGTGATTCGATTCTATGTGGATTTCCTGGGAATAATAATAAAACAGATGCAGTAATATAATAAAAGATATAATATAATAATAAAAGAAGCAGTTAGAAAATGGCGGTGCTGTCAGGAAGGCACAATGTTCACTGTAGTCATTGCATATGCCTGTATGAGGAAAACAAATCTCAAGAATCTCTGAGTTACTATTTTTTCTGTTGAATTTTTTTTTCTGTTTTCTTAATCACTTAGCTTAATTTTAAATTGCACTGCCCCTTCATACAGTGCACTATAGTGATGATTTACTTCTTTACTGGTTTTGTAGGTTGACCTGAATCCTTCCAGCAGAGGAACCATATATAGGGGTAAGAGGGAACGTTACAGCCTTTCTCTTCAGCTGGCTGCTTGACTTACAGCTGGCACCAGCTATATTTGTTCAATGGCTCCCAATCAATTATACCCTGTAGTAGTAATTTTTCTGAGTATCAAGATATAAGTAAAAAGATGAGGCCGTTCCCACTCCAAGTAGATGTTAGGGTAGCATGGAAAAAAAAGCTGGTGCTAAATTTGGAGCGTTCCTAATTGCACTGTTCTATTTCCAGCTGCCGAAATCTGCGCTAGAATTTTAATTAAGGTCTAAATTCGTGCAGCAGATCCTAACAACAGGAAACAGTTATGTTATTTAAATAGGCTTTGAAACGATCAGATTTTATCTCCCAAAGCAGCACTCGGATGAATATTAAAGCCGCTTTTGTTCTGCTGGAAAAGGCTGCAATTGCTCAGCAAGCTGAAGGAGGTCACCGTGTCCGCTTTGGGAAAGTCACTAACACCAGCCCCGCTGTCCAGAGGGCAAGCCCCGCCAGGCAAAACGTCCCTTCCTTACACACATTCGCGCCCACTAGCAGGGGCGAGCGCTCCACGGAGCCCCACGCAAAACCACACAAAGGGTAAGAGGCAGCAGCTTCCCGCACGCCGGCAGGGGAACGCGCCTCCGCCACCAAGATGGCGGCCCCGCGGCCTCATACCCGCCCCGGTTCCTCCTCAGGCCCGCGGCGCCCCCTAGCAACTGCGGCGGCCTCCGCAGAGCAGAACAGCGCATGCGCACGGCGCCGCTTTGGAAACCGCCAGAAGGGGCGGGGGAAGAATGCGTTGCTGCAGGCAGGCCCGGGCGCCGGGGGCGGGGCTGGGGTCAGCTGACTGGGGAGCTTGGCGCTGAGGGACGGTTAG
>VZSZ01009645.1:14528-110259 GCA_013398815.1 Ibidorhyncha struthersii
GTAACGGTAGCGGCGGCGGCCTGGCGGGGCGGAAGGAAGGGTCTGGGCCTGAGGGAGGCGCCATGGCGACCACCGTCACTACTCAGCGGGGCCCGGTGAGTGCTGCCGAGTGAGCGTGAGCTGCGGGGTCCTCTGAAGGTTCTTTTCTGTTAATTCTTCCGACTGCGGCGCGTTGGGCTGGTGAGGCCCGGCTTGTCCAAGCCTTTTGGGCTTCGGTTTCTGTGCCTTTCCCCCTCGGTTCGGCTCCTGCCAGTGGGCCTCGGCGGGAGGGTGATTCACGCTTCTTGTCTCCTTCCCTTCCCACGCTCGGGGCCTGTGGCAGAGGGGAGAGGAAAGACCTACCTTCTTCCCCAGGCTGCCGCGGTACGGGGGAGGGGGCGGGGGAAGGAAAGTCTGCCTCTTTTGGTTCTCCGCCTTGCGAAGAGGCTTAGGGAAAGGGGAGGGGAAAGTCCCTCCTGTCTGCGTGTGGGGCTTGAAGAGGCTGTTCTGACCGTTCTTTGTCTGAAGGCCTTCCAAAGGAGCGAACGGCTTAAACTAAACCAAAGCTAAACCTCTTTTTAAAGCAGAGTAGAGCATGGTGTTTTCGTGGTTGGGCTGGACAGACTCAGGTAGCCGTCTCTGAAACTGCCACCTGAAACGTGAAGCGTGCTGAAATACCCGTTTAATGGTAGTATGTAGGCGTGTGTTGGGGGTGGGTGGGGGAGCTGAGCAGTCTTAAAAACGATTTAACAGTCTTGTGGGAGGTAGTATTGATAGTTTATTGGGAATGTATTATTGTCTGGTTTTGCCCTGGAGTAATCTTGGCCCATACCACGGTGTTCTACTTTGTGGTGTATAACTTTGAGGTATAACATCAGCTCTCAATCGATGTGCTGTTCCTATATGTTCCTCCTGTCTGGAAGGATCTGGTAGTAATTGACAATACGATTTTGCTCTGCAGGTGAAGTAAGATTTTCTTAATCAATTTAAACTGCTGTGTTTTACTTCCCAGAAACAGCCATGGTTTTTGTGTGCCTATGCAGCCTTGATGAAAGACCAGAGGAGTGAATTATTAAACTGCTAATCTTGAAAACCTGCATTACTGTCTGTTGATTTCTTATGACAGTAATATTATATCATCAATTTAATTCCTTAAAATGCTTTTTGTTGGGTCTTCCAGAATAGGTTCCTTATACAATGGATTGCGATGATGATTCTGTTGTTGGAATAAAAGTTTTAAGTGGAGGAGTTTTTTGTTCTGTCTTGATAGTATAATGAAAAGACAATGGCTGTTGTTCTGGTTTAATCTGTGATGAATTAGGTAGTTGCTATCCCCAAAGGCTTGGTCTTTGAGAGTCGATGCTGTGATTGCACCCAAATAGAATTCTGTCAATATGTAAGAGGCTTTAATTGAAAAAAGCTCAAAAGAATATAAGTACCTGAAAAATATTTAGAGTTTGTTTAAAAGTAACTTCACTTCTAGTAATCCTCTAGTTTATGTTTGGAGAAGGTTGAAGAGATTGAGGGAATTGATGTGGGAGTAGGGATAGAAGGAATTGGTAAAAAACTAAGTGGTTTGGCTAAAGCTGAACAGTAGACCTGATTGCAGTCCTGATCTGTGGAGAGATAAAATTACGCAGATATTTTTATCTCTGAAATGGAATAGCATTTCTTTCTGAGAGAAATTTTAACTGGCTGTGGTGCTAAACACCTTGTTGAAATTTAGCTTGGTGAAATCCTCTTTCTGGGCTGAAATAAGATTTTAGTGAGAACCTTCTTAGACATGGCTATAATCTTGCAGATGTTTGGATATCATAACTGCCTAGTCTCTCTTAAATGTTTTAAAGGAACTACATCTCAATGCTTAGAATGTTATTCTTCCAAATGTTTTATTTTAGAATTACCCAGGTATTCCTCTATAATCCCTTGGCAATATTTTGTTACTTAAAATCATCATACACCTTTCCATTTGTCAGGCTTAAATCAATTTTATCTTGTACAACTTTTGCCTTCTGGTTTTGGCTTCTTTTTATTATGTGTTCCTAACGTTGTTGTGTATGCTTTTCTTCTTTGTCTTAACGACTTCAGAGATTTGAAAGTTCTCAAATGAATAAATTGTGCAATATTAAGCTGCCATTCTCAGGTGAGGATGCTGATATGGTACATGCCAGCCTTCCTTAATTCTCTCTAGAGTGGAAGATAGAATTCAACTGGTTTCTATATATACAACTGTATTACAAGTAAATAGCCACTAAATGGTGCTAAAGGATTGGGAAACATTCTCTCTTTAGTGCTGCAGAGAACAGGCAAGAAAATATTGCAGTTTTTTTAATGCAGGTAAGAAAGTAAAGTGTACTACTATATTGTTGCCAGTCTTGTTCTTATACCTGCGTTTTCTAGTTTGTGATGATGCTTATTTGGCAAGTAATTTAAAACTTCCAATGCTGTTTAGTTTTTCAGATGAAACAGAACTGGAATTCATCTTGTCTGTTACTAGTAAACGTTCTGCTAGAATGTAGATTTCTCTGACAATTTTCAGGATTTATGGAATTAGTGTGTTTTCACATTTGGTGATCTTTTGAGAACGAAACAGCTTATGCAATCTAAACTATGGCTGCTAAATGATACCTTTTCCAAGTAAGAGGTGTTAATGAACAGTTTGATCAGGGTTCCAGTTAAGTCTGAGAGACCAAAACCTTATATTTGTGATTCCTTAGCTATCTTAGCACACCCAGAAAATAATCTCTGTGATTACTCGCCATGCTGGCAAGTATGTCAGGTCCTCCAAAATTAGATCAAGTACCAAGCTAAGTTTATTTAGATTTCTGCTCCTAACTTCCCTAATAATCACTATTCTGATGATTGGAAAACTTCGAATGGGCTGGCTATATTTATGATTACTTCTCTTTTCTTATCCTAATACTGTCATTTAACTACGTAAGTCTTGTTGTCTCTGATTTTTCCTTGAGGTTTTGTTTTGAGACTCTTCAAAACTTTATCTTTTTCTGAACAAAGGTGACTAACAATTTGTGTTTGCATTGTCCAGTATTGGTATATATTATGCTGTCACACAAGCAATTTTGAATAGAAAATCCCATCACCAAAGTAATTGTGTTGATAATTCTGGGTATAATTGAGTACTTTATTATATACTTTGTTTCTTATTAGAATGTGGATATATGTAGTATTAAAATCCTGATCTGTAAAGGTGAAAATTTCATAAAGACACATTGTTGCAATCAATTTGGATTTCAGAAGTTTTTAGAAAGTTGAGGGAGTAAGATGTCATTGAGTCTTTACAAGCAAAATGTGAATTAATTTTTCAGTGCTGTGATCTGATCTCTGGAGCATGCTTCTTTGACAGAAAATGTTGAGAGTAGCATTGGTAATGCTTTGCAGTTCTTGCTCTCTAACATGTAAGAGAAGTACCTTAAGGCACGAAGTGGCTTATCTTCTGTTGCATCCAATGGCATTTTCTTTTAACCAAGACTCGGAGGAAAGATGTGTATTAGTATGTCTAGTAGTAATGTAGAAAAAAATCAAAAGCCTGAAAAACCTTGAAATTGATGTCAATTATTCTTCTCCTTAATGCTTATCCCAGTGTGAATTAATGGGATTGCTTATTTTGAGCTGTTTCTATGTCTTTTCCCAATGTTATTCCTCTGTTACATTTAGTGCAGACCAAATCCATGTAGCTCAAATACAGTATAAATGCTTCTTGAATTTGAGATGTCTATGAGCACTCAATCTTTTATTTTTTGTTTGAATACAGTAGTTCCTGCCACACTTAGCAGGAATCCACGTTATCGTTTTAGTGAAGAGGAAAGTCTTTTTATTGTAATCAATGGTTTCTGTTGATTTCTTCTTCAGTAAAACTAAACGTTTTCTCTTTATTAACAGTTGTGCTTTTGCACTATGGAATGTATCTTGCAAGTATTTAAATGTTTGTCTTGGACAAATTTAGATTTGCTGGGAAAATCCAGAGGCAGTAGCTTATGGCAAAATACTTAGTCAAGACTAAATATAGATGCTGTACTTGAGGGGAAAGGTAAAATAATATTAAGGTGATGACTATAGAATAATAAAGCCTTTACAGGTAGAAATATGGAAGCAATGGAAGGGGCAAAGTAGATGGGGAAATTTCTGGCAATGGGAAAAAAAAAATCATAAGAACGAGAGAAGAAATGTCTGGTGCCTTGCAGTCCATAACACTTTTTTCGTGACATTTAAAAAAAACCTACATACAAAAAAACCCCAAACCCCAAACAAAAAAACAAACCATCAAAAATCTGTAAATGTAATAAACTTAATTGCTGTTATAGTCTTTCCTTTGTCTATCTCTAAATTGAAATTCAGAAGTAGAGCCTTTGACCACAATTCTACAGGAGTTTAACTGGGGATGTGTTATGCTGTAACATGAGTTCTATAGAATCATAGAATAGTTCAGGTTAGAAGGGATATCAGGAGGCCATGTTCCAACCTCTTGCTAAAAACATGGTCAATTTTTAATTCAGACAAGGTTGCTCAGGGCTTTTTCCAGCAGGATCTTCAAAACCTTGAAGATGAGCGTTTTCACGGTCTTCATGGGCAATTTGTTGTCTGTGCAGTGATTTTTGTTTTTTTTTCCTTCCTCTCCTCCTTATTTCATGTCAAACCTCCCCTGTTTGAATTTCACAATTGGGGTCACCTTTCTTCTTGCCTTGCATCTCAGAAGAGAATGTGGCTCTGTTTTCTTAATGACCTCCTCATAAATACTGGAAAGGTGCTATGAGATGCATCTTGTGTTTCTTCTATTCTAAACATATCCTGAGCTTGTGCTACAGCCCTTTTCATGGGCTATCTTGGTGGATCTTTGCTGGGCTCAGTCAAGTTTACAATTCTTCATGTACTGCTGGGCCCCAACCTGCTTGCAGTATTCCAGATGTGGTCTAATGAGTGCTGAGTAAAGGCAAACAATCGCTTTCCTCAGCCTACTGACTAGGCTTTTGTTGATCCAGTATTGTATACTGTTAGGCTTCACTGTTGCGAGAGTGCTCTGCTCATTCACGTTTAGCTTGCTCTCTAGCAGGACGTGCATGTTTTTCTCTGTAGAGCTGCAGCCCTGCCAATTGTTCTCTAGTCTATACTGGTGCCAGGGGGTTTTCTGTGCAAAGTACAGGACTTTGCACTTGTTGAATTACATGAGATTACTGCCAGTGAATTCTTATGGCTCTCTGATTGTTGGTCCTGTCTTCAAGTATACCAGTCATTCCCCCTGCAAATCCTCAGAAATGATGAGGGTACTTTCTGTCTTCACCTCTGATCACTGATAAGGAAAAATATTAGACACTTAAGTTTTGTTTAACCCTTGGTAAAGGCTGGCTATTCCTAGTCTCTGTTTTTTCCTTCGTGTGTCTAGAAATGGCTTCCAGAAGGACTTAATCTATGAATTTCTTAGCAACTGAAGTGAAGCTGACCTGCCTGTTCCTCAGGTCATCCTTCTTGCCCTTTTGAAAACTGAGAGTGACATTTGTTTTTCTCCAGTTATAGGGGACTTGCTTAATGTCCATGACCTTTCAAAAGGGCGATAGAGAGTAGCCTTGAAAAAAAAAGTCAGCTAGCTCATTGAGAATGTTCTGGCGTATCCTCTCTGGTCCCAATTTATTCTTTAGTGTTCAAAACATAGAATAATAGTTCAAAATTCTCTCTCATTTGCTCACTTATTTTTTTCTTAAAAACAGTCAAACCGTTTAAAAGCGAATGATTAGAACTCTTTTGAGTAGCTAGGCTCTTTAACATGAAACTTCTCTGAAACCTAGTATCAGAGTTTCTTGGCAATTGCTCCTGTGAAAACTACAGTAACGGTTCCCTGAATGTATCATATCTCAGTGTATCCTAAGTCAGGGCATTTGTGGTCGTCCTTGGAGCTGCCAGTCCCTTTGCGTCCCTTATCTAGGTACTAGTACTGACATGATCAGTTTGCAAGGTAAGAGGGTTCTGATGGCTTCCCCTCCCTCTTCTTCCCTTTACCTACAACCCTTGTTTCATTCTCTTCTTCTGATCAGCCCTCTGCACTAGCTTATGTTACAATTGCCTTGGCACAGTTTAATGTTGCACAAGAAATGGGGGTGAGAAGAAACAGGAGGGTGAGACTGAGACAGCCCAGTCCTAAATTAGTTTCAATACGTTGGTTGGAAGAGTTACTTTTGAAATCATCAAGTCCAACTGTTAACCTGGCACTGCCAGGTTACCACTAAACCACGTCCCTCAGCACTGCATCTACACAGCTTTTAAATACCTCCAGGGATAGTGACTCAACCACTTCCCTGGGAAGCCTGTTCCAATGCTTGACAACCCTTTCAGTGAAGAAATTTTTCCTTGTATCTCATCAAAACCTCCCCTGGCACAACTTAAGGCCACTTCCTCTTGTCCTATCACTTGTTACTTGGGAGAAGAGACCAACCCTCACCTGGCTACAAACTCCTTTCAGGTAGTTGTAGAGAGTGATAAGGTCTCCCCTGAGCCTCCTTTTCTCCAGACTAAACAACCCCAGTTCCCTCAGCCGCTCCTCATAAGACTTGTGCTCTAGACCAGTTTTGTTGCCCTTCTCTAAACATGCTCCAGTATCTCAATGCCTTTCTTATAGTGAGGGGCACAAAACTGAATGCAGTATTTGAGGTATGGCCTCACCAGTGCTGTGTACAGGGGGACAATCACTTCTGTTGTCCTGCTGGCCACACTATTTCTGATACAAGCCAGGATGCTATTGGCCACCTAGGCATGCTGCTGGCTTGCATTCAGCTGGCTGTCAACCAGTACTCCAAGGTCCAAGGTTGGGCAACTTTCCAGCCACTCTTCCCCAAACCTGTAGCATCGCATGGGGTTGTTGTGACCCAAGTGCAGGACCCGGCACTTGGCTTTGTGGAGTCTCATACCATTGGTCTTGGCCCTTTGATCTAGTCTGTCCAGATCCCGCTGTAGAGCCTTCCTACCCTCAAGCAGATCAACGCTCCTGCCCAACTTGGTGTCATCTGCAAACTTACTGAGGGTGCACTCAATCCCCTTGTCCAGATCATTGCTAAAGATATCAAACAGAACTGCCCCTGGGGAACACCGCTTGTGACCAGTTGCCACCTGGATTTAACTCTGTTTACCACTACTCTTTGAGCCTGGCCACCCAGTCAGTTTTTTACCCAGTGAAATGCATGCCTGTTGAGGCCATGAGCAGCCAGTTTCTCCAGGAAAATGCTGTGGGAAACAGTGTCAAAAGCTTTAGTAAAGTTCAGGTAAACAACATCCACAGCCTTTGCCTCATCCCCTAAGCAGGTCACCATAGAAGATCAGATTAGTCAAGCAGGACCTGCCTTTCAAAGCCCATGCTGACTGGGCCTGGTCACCTGGTTGTCCTGTACGTGCTATGTGATGCACTTGGGATGATCTGTTCCATAACCTTCTTTGGCACCAAGGTCAGACTGACAGCCCTGTAGTTCTCCAGATCCTCCTTCCGGCCCTTCTTATGGATGGGTGTCACATTTGCTAACCTCCAGTCAACTGGGACCTTGCCAGTTAGCCAGGGCTGCTGATAAGTGATGATCACATGGCCTTCAATTTGAAAAAGCTGAGATGCAGGTTTTTATACCTGCAGCATTTAATTTTGAAGATCCTCAAAACTAGCTCTTAGGTGGTTTTAGGAGATAAGAAGGGCAATACTACTCTGTTTCTAGATAATTCATGTTTTTGATATGCAATGCTGTCAAGGCTTATTTGGAAGTAATTACAAGGCAGGCTTATTTTTATGAATGCCTGCTTAACATTTGTCTCCCAAATTGTAGTTCTATCATACCACTGTCATACTGTTGTCTTGCTTGAGAAGCGAGTTCTAGCAAAATTCAAATCTTAAATGGAATTAATTTTTTGTTCTACAGTTAATGGCAGAGCAGGGGTTTTCACATTCTTCCTTAGACATAGTTATAGTAGAGGGAAGTGCATTTGTTAAGTGGGTGTTGAGTAAGATCAGATACAAGCATGTCACTTACATTCTCCTTGCTTTAAAAACAAAAACTGTGGTTGAACTTTGGTTGTGTAACTGTATTTTTGATTCAGGTTTGGAGGTGGCCTGCTTTTCAGCACTTTGAGGAAGACATAAATTACCCTGTTTTCTTTACAGATAAAAAGTTTGCACACTACTGATTTGTCTCCATTGATATGGAATCAACTGATAATTAGCATAAGAACTTCCTGAGTAGTGTGTTTTCCTGAAGAAGCATCTCTCCTAGATATTTTACTGAGTATATCACTAGGACCTTTGTACTAGATCTCAGTCAGAACTGAACATTTAAGATGGGAGCATATGCATCTCCTATTCGCCACTCTTCCCTTTGGAGGGGTTTACCACTTGGATTTTTGAGAATTTAGTTACACTAGCTGTTTTCAGTTTCTGTGTATGTCTGCTTTGCAATTACTGCATAAGAAAGTAGCTTTGTGTGAGATAACTGAATGCCCTAAAATCTGCTTAGATGCTGTAAGAAAACTTCGGTCTCCATTATGGATTTTGTTTGTTTGTTTTGGACCTCAGTACAGAGACTAGTTTATTTTATTTTGGAGCAGTATTTGGGTGACTTAAATAAAATTAAAGTGAAAGATACTATTAGACTTCTCACTTGTTATGAATGAATTAAGCTTTCCAAAGTCTATGTAACGTCAGGACTGCAGCCACCACTTCTGACTATGGGAAATTATTATGATGTCTATTCTTAGAGATGCTAATAATACCAGATTTTAAACTTCCTGGTGGTCAAGGGTTGGAGGGGACCTGCTGTGTTGTAAATGCCATTGCCTTACTACTTTTTGTGCTATTTCAAATCTTTCCTAAATGGATTATGTTTTATTTTAAAGCTAGCTCCTTTTTTATAATGTGTATTCTAATGAGAAGGCTGTTATGAGACTGTGTCTAATTTGTAGCCTAACTTAAATAAGCTTTCTTTTAATATTAGCACTATCTTTTAGCTTCATCTTCTCCCTCACTGCCCCTCTTCCCCCCTCCCACCCTTTTTAAAACTTAAGCTACTTAAGATCTTAATTGTAAAATTTTAAGATGCTTGTAAAGAAAACTGATTCTCTCTTTTTCCTTCCTCCCAATGGCCTAGCAGCAGGCATTCAGTATTTCCTCCTTAGCTTTTTTGATAAACTTCCTTTCTGGCATGTAGCACCTACCGTTGCCAGGATCCTGAGGCTCTCAGACAGAAATTGCAGCTCTTGCCAAGTCGCACTTTGTATGACTATTGCTATCTCCAAGATGCAATCTTGGCATGCAAGTGCTTCAAAAGCTATGTCCTAGAGGCCTGTTAACATTTTAAAGTATGTTCTGTAGGCATGCATCTGCCAGATATAAGATTGAGTAATCTTGCCTGCAATAGCAACGTAAGAAATTGCACTGTCTCTTGTTTTGATGTGGTGGACAGTTCTGTATTAAATATGTAAGCAACTCTGTAGATCACAGAAATGAGTACAGCTTAATTATAAATTTTCTATGCCACTTTATTTGCTTTTTAAAATGTATCTTTGTAGTATGCTTGTTATTTTAATATGATGATGTCTCTAAATGTATTACTGATAATGTTTGCTTAGCATTTAAAACCTAGAAACAACGTGAATTGTTGAATTACAGTAATAGAAACTTTATTTTCTTTTACCGTAAAGCTAACAGAAAAAACATGATGACTACTGATTCATATTGGCACATGTGACAGAGTTCCTCTAAGATTTTTCTACTTTGATTTTTTTTGTCACGGTTCTTTTTTGTGATAGACCAGATTTTGAATTCCTCCATTATTATTTTGAGTATGGTGGGATTTTGTCCCCAAATTGTCCCCACGGTTAGTTGCAGGCCAACCATGCTTAATGTTGGAAAGGCATTAGGGCATCTTTGGATGGTCACACTTAAAAGAGTTGTGGTCATGGCTCAGTGTCTGAGTGGCATTCCTCAGGGGTCAGTACTGGGACTGGTACTGTCTAACATCTTTGTGGGCGATGTGGACAGTGAGATTGAGTGGACCCTCAGCAAGTTTGCCGATGCCACCAAGCTGTGTGGAGTGGTCAACACGCTGGAGGGGAGGGATGCCATCCAGAGGGACCAGGACAGGCTTGAGAGGTGGGCCCATGAGAACCTCATGAAGTTCAACCAGGGCAAGTGCAAGGTCCTGCATGTGGGTCAGGGCAACCCCATGCACAAATAAAGGCTGGGCAGAGAAGGGATTGAGAGCAGCCCTGAGGAGAAGGATTTGGGGGTACTGGTGGATGAAAAGCTCAACATGAGCCAGCAATGTGTGCTCACAGTCCAGAAAGCCAACCGCATCCTGGGCCACATCAAAAGAAGCGTGGCCAGCAGGTCAAGGGAGGTGATTCTGCCCCTCTAGTCTGCTCTCCTGAGACCCCACCCAGAGTACTGCATCCAGCTCAGTGGCTCCCAAGATAAGAAGGACATGGACCTGTTGGAGCAAGTGCAGAGGAGGGCCACGAAGATGATCAGAGGCAGAGGAGTGGAGCACCTCTCCTATGAAGAAAGGCTGAGAGAGTTGGGGTTGTTCAGCCTGGAGAAGACAAGGCTTCATGGAGACCTTATAGCAGCCTTCCAGTACTTAAAGGGGGGCCTACAGAAAAGGTGGAGAGACTTTTTATGAGGGAGTGTAGCGATAGGACGAGGGGTAACGGTTTTAAACTGGAAGAGGGTAGATTTAGATTAGCTATTAAGAAGAAAGTCTTTACTGTGAGGGTGGTGACTTGCTGCAACAGATTGCCCTGAGAAGTTGTGGATGCCCCATCCCTGGAAGTGTTCAAGGCCAGGTTGGGTGGGGCTTTGAGCAACCTGGTCTAGTGCGAGGCGTCCCTGCCCATGGAAGGGCGGGTGGAACTATATGATCTTTAAGGTCCCATCCAACCTAAACCATTCTGTGATTTTATGATCTTTGTTACATTGAAGGATTTGGTTTATAGGAGATATTGTCTTTATGATCTGTCCTGAAGGTGACTTTGAAAGTGACCCTTTCAGATGACATCAGGGTGCTATGTCTTGTCACAGGAATGATTGGATGCAACATGAGTGATGAATAAGTGAAAGAGCTGGGTGCCATCAAATGTCATATGTGAATGGAATGTAAAACTTGGTAGCTCTGACTTTTGTATGGACTACTTAAATGTTTAGTTGCAGAGCAGCCTTTTGTCTGTATGTAGTACTCTTTTCCAGAGGCTCATGTTGGAAATCAGTGTTTTTGAAAGTGAGTATGAGAATTCTCTACATGAGTTGGCAGTTTTGTCATTTAATTAGTTCCTCGTTCATGCTGTCAAAACTAGACTAAATTCTGCTGAATGTTTTTGCTAAGCTCTTCTTTGATTTATATTCTTTTGTCTTTTTCATTCTGAAAGTGGATGACTTGAATTTAAATGCGTTTTCTTTTTCTTTTCTTTTTTAAGGTGTATGTTGGTGAGCTTCCTCAAGATTTTCTTCGTATTACCCCAACCCAGCAGCAACAGCAAATTCAGCTGGATGCCCAGGCAGCTCAGCAGCTGCAGTATGGAGGAACGATGGGTACAGTAGGCAGACTCAGCATTACTGTAGTACAGGTATAAGTAGTACTGTCTTTATACAATTAAGTAATTGTAATTAATTAATACAATTAATATTTTTGATTGGTGGCCACAAAAAGATTTTGTGTTGGAATTTGAGTTATTAAATTACTTCTGTAGATGGAATGAGTAATTTTTGAAGTTCTTCTAGCTTCATGTTTCTGTACATCAGCATTTTTTCCAGTTTCATGCTTCCTAGCTCCATTGTGCATGGTGCAGCCATTTCCTGTAAATGGTGCTATTATAGCACATAATCAAGTAAGTTCACGTTTGTGTTTTTTACAGTGAACGTTTTTCTTTGAAAACTTCTGTTAAGACTTCCTGTAGAAACACTTAATATTGGAAGACATTAGCAATTTTGAGAATATTGTAGGGAACTGCAGTTGCCTTATATGCTTTCCCTTAAGTGACTGCTCTTTTCCATCCCATTTGCTGTTTTTCATAGTGCTTTCTTCAGGTTTTCTTATTAATTACAAGTGCATAGTCCTAGCTCTTTATTTTCTGCTTCCTCTTTTCGCTCGTTATCCTTTCTTTTATCTCTTGGCAGTACTGTATTACTGCATTCATTATGCATAAGACTTCAGGTTTTAAAACATGCCTGTCTTAACATAATTCTGTTTATCTACATCAGCATACCAGACATCCTTCATATTAACTTAACACACCTCATCTATTTACAAGTGCTGTTTTCAAAACACATCCCAAAGAGATATTTATCCTCAACTTTAGCACCAAGCCTGGAATAGTATGGGTGTGATAACAGCTTCCATGGTGAGGTCCTTATTGGGGAATAAACCTATATAAGGTCTCTCAGGAAAAGAGGCTGTCATCCTTTCTTTCGCTTTCACTGGTCAGTTTGCTCCTTCACAGCCAGTATCCTTCCTTTGAAAACTAGGGGTAATGTTGTTTCAAAGTTTATTACTTCTAAGCTCTAGACACTTCAACTCATTCATTGCATTCAGTTGCAGCCCCCTTTCTAGTTCTGAGGAGTTTCTCAGTCCTGAGGTGTTCAGAAAGTGTAAGAATGAAAGCTGCTTCCACAACTTTGAAGCGCCGAAAATTGTTAGCACTTTTAGAGCATAGTGGTAGAAGCTTTAGTATATTTTTTTTTCCAGAGCTGGGAGTAAGTGATTCAGGTTAAACCTCAGGCCTATGAGGAAACAAAACATTTATCAAACAACATGTTGTCTCTCTCATAACTCTCTAGCAGTTTCTACCAACTTGTATGCTACTCCATAGGTTGTTCATCTTGGCTGTTTCCTTGGACAGCTGAAAGTGCTTTTTGTCATGAAATGTTAGTCCAATCGGTTGTAGATGGTAGTAAGTTCCTGGAGCAGATAAGGAGGCAGGCAGTACAGTGTTGAAGGAGTTTTGCATCTCACTTTGAGTAGCTAGGTACAGAAACATCCAGATTCCTGTTTGGATGGGTGAACTGATAGAGTTGATACTGGTCTTTATCAGGTTCAGTTCTCGTTTATTTTTAGGTGCTTGTGCAGACAAGAAAAACATATTTATCTTGCTTGAAGAATAAAGCCTAATAGCTGTTCTTGATGACATGGCTGGATGTAACCACTCGTTGTAGAATCAGGGGATGGTTGAGGTTAGAGGGGACCTTTGGAGTTTATTTTTTCCAAACCTCATCCCACCTCTACCCTCCCCCCAACCTGGGCCAGTCCCTTAATCAAGGATTAAGGAGTATGTTTTATACAAGGAAAGGCTGAGGCAGCTGGGCAACAGTCTTAAGGGGGAATCTTATCAATTGGTAGTCCCTGTCATCAGATATTTCTGAAGAAGACGGCTTCTTTGCTGCAAGGGTGCATTGCTGGCTTATTTCCAACTTGGCGTCCAACAAGATCCCAAGCTCCTTCTCTGCAAAGCTACCCTCCAGCCAGTTGGGCCACAGCCTGTAGTGGTGCGTGTTGTTATTCCTCTTCAGGGGCAGAACATTTTCATTTGCTGAACTTTGATATTCCTATCTGTGCGCCTCTCCAGCCTGTCAAGGTCCCTCTGAATGGCAGTACAACCCTGTGGTGTCCCAAGCAATCGTCTTCTGTACCTGTCTGAGAGTTTATGCAAGAATGCTGTGGGAATCTTGGCTGCATATTGAGGCACGTGGCATTCTGGATAGGAGACTTCGCATAGTTAACGTGTGGAACATGAAATGCTAGTTGAAGTCCTTTGTATTTAAGTATGTGTTGATAAAGTACGTAGAGCAGCATGCCTTAATTCTGTTACTGATAAACTGATGGAAGATCAGAAAATATTTTTGGGAAGGTAACTTACTGCTTTTCCCTTGCAAATATATAGGAATGGTGGTGAGTTTGTCCAAGCACGGTTGATTATGTCCTCTTAAATTACTAGAGGGAGAATTTATATGCGCTTTTTCCTTTTAGTGAAGTTGTCTGGTAAGCTGCTTAATATGAGGACTTCAGAGTCTAGAGAGTACGTGATTTAGGTGCTACACTAATTGTTAAGCCTGCTTTTACAAGGAACAGTTTGAGATGTTTCTCTCCAGCTCTGTTGTATTGTATGAATTACTGAAGGAGAAAAGGGCTTTCCAGACAGAGCTGCAGCCATTGTGACTAAATCTTATGCAAGTCTCAACTGTTCCAGTTCTTTAAATGCCCAGTAGGTGGGAGGCATCCTAGGCACCATATTTTGTCACTTGTCTTACTATAAAAAGACCTATAGGCTACTTAGTACAGGTCAGAGAAACAGCTCTTCCAAAAAGTCTGATTTCTACTTTGGTATAGCTGTGCAACAGTACTCAGTGTTTTCTTCAGGACTGCCATCAACCTACTTTGTTCTGTTCCTCTGATGTTACAGAACAAAGATGTTGGATATCTTCTGATTCTATACAGCATCTGTTTTTATAGTAATGTAGATCTTAAGATGCCCACTGAATTAAGTAATATTAAATGCACACTCTGAAGTAAGTAAATTTTTTAATCACTTTGAAAAGTATGATCTACTAGATTTTGCCTCAGTTGAACTGCTTTTACAGTTTGTGCTTTTGTATTGTGCAATATTCTTGAAGCTACTGGATTTCCGTATTTCATCCTTTAGAAGTACTTCAGTGAAAGAGGACAGGCTACCTATACCATTAAGTTTATGATTGTATATTGGAGAGCAGATACCTAGACATAAATTGAACTTACTACTATTTCCTTGTAGTCCTATATCTTTTGGTTTGGTATGGAGTAAGTTAGCTATGGTGAAGTTATATATATTTTCTACAACAGACAGGTTAAAAAGAGCCTTTTCAAGGTCTCCCAGACATTTAATGGTCTCATTGTCTGTTCTGTATTTTAGTCTGAATGCTGGTTTTCTTCTTTTTTGTTTGTTTTTATCTACCTCATAATTGAACCTAGTCCTTTGTTCAATATCTGATTCTCTTTGTGAACTAATAGTAATTAACTTCTGAAGTTAATGTAAATATTCTTTCTTTTCTTCCCAGGCAAAATTGGCAAAGAACTATGGAATGACCCGCATGGATCCATATTGTCGAATACGGCTGGGGTATGCTGTGTATGAAACTCCAACAGCTCATAATGGAGCGAAGAACCCCCGCTGGAACAAAGTTATTCAGTGCACTGTTCCCCCGGGTGTGGACTCTTTTTATCTAGAGATATTTGATGAGGTCAGAACTACTATTGTTTTTTTTTTTTTCTTCTCCCGCTCCCCATCTCCTGTTTGGACTGAGGTTTGGGTGGAATTTTGCAAAAAAGGGTTGAGTACCAAAGACTGTTTCTTAGCTGTGCTGTCTGGGAGACAATGAAAACTTTTCAGAATCCCAAGAGCAGCAATGCATAAGGCTCCACTCTTCCCAATAATGTCAGAGCTATTATTTTTCCTTTGGTATCTTATAAGGGGCATTAGCAGGGTTCCCTGCAAAGGAGGAGAAACAAAAATCTCTAAGTGGTGTTTAAGCTCCTCTTTGCTATCAAAATGCCCTGCAGCCTTATATTCTGTACTATCCGTATTAAAAATAGCTTGTTTATACAATGCTGTTTTACTCAGAAATTCTTCAGTATTATTCTAACCCAGGAGGACCTCGGAAGCTTTCCCAAGCTCAGAATAAAACTGTCAAATATACACTGTGTAGTCACTAGGATTTATTAGCAGAGACATAACCTAATCTATACTTGCCTGCACATCATTCGAAGTGGGCGTATAGGCTCTTGTCTAATGCTTTGGTTAAGACACAGTGGCAATAAATACCTAACCTCTGAATAATTTCATTTTCTTAGAGATTGAATGGGTCTGATTAACAGCTCTAGTAGGTAATGTGCTCTACATATTTTTTCTAGAAAAGTACTATTTTGAATTTGAGAATGTTGTTTACTAGATACTGTTATTGTTTGCAGCAGGGAATATGTGCCTGCATCTTGGCTGTTCCAGTTCAGGATATCGACTTTGACTTAGAACAACCATTCCTTCTTGAACAATTTAGAATCACAGAATGGTTAGAGTTGGAAGGGATCTTGAAGATCATCTAGTTCCAACCCCCATGCCATGGGCAAGGACACCTTCTACTAGACTAGGTTGCTCAAAGCCCCATCCAACCTGGCCTTTGAACGAAGAGGCTACAACTGAGGCTAAAGTCTGTGGTTTCCCTTTTTTGTTGCCTCTTTTCCTGTGTGTCGTAAAACTTGGCACTGCCCCAGCTGTGTGGTCATTACACAAGTGAGGCTTTTGGATGCTATTTTGTGGGCTTAGTTGACTGGTTGAAGTGTGTGTTCTGTTGCTGGAACAGGGGTGGCAGATCAGTATTTGTATCTGCTCTTGAATTATTGGAGTTCACAGCCTATCGTAGTAGGGTAAACAGAAGCTGTTTACAGTCATTTAATGGCCTCTAATATGATGTCACTAGATTCACAGACTATGCTGATATTAGTGTGTTGTATTTCTAGAAGTGTTTTGCTTTAGGTTTTCAATTTCTTATTATTAAATATCTGTCATCAATCTATAATCCCACTTAAAGCATCATTCATCCTTGTTGGAAAAGAGATGGCTAAATTATTGACTGACACTTTAGTAATTTCAAAAGGAATAACTTAAAAATAAAATTGGCAAAATGAAATAGCATAAAACTGAAGGAAGTGTTAGTCAAAAATAATTTTAAGGGTTTTTTTTCGGGACAATTAACTTGATAATATTTTTTAAACTATATTCTAGCGGGCCTTTTCAATGGATGACCGCATTGCTTGGACACACATTACCATTCCTGAATCTCTGAAACAAGGAAATGTGGAGGATGAATGGTATAGCCTGAGCGGAAGGCAGGGTGATGACAAGGAAGGAATGATTAATCTGGTTATGTCATACACGGTAAGCCAAGTTTGGGTTGGGAGAAGGAAGGGATGTAAGCTTCTTGCATCCTTTACACCCTATATTGGGTGGTGGGAGGAGAGATATTTTAGATTGAAGAAGTAGTTCCATTGTACCACACCAAGTCGCTTTTGAGTGCGCAACTGGGAACAGATGTTCACTGCTGTTTGAAATTCACATGTGCCCCACATGTGAACAGTCGTTCCATTACCTGTAGGATAAATGAGTTTGTAATTATTGTCTGCCCATGAATGTATTATACATAGACTCTGACCTTTTAGTATTTTCCAGGATCAAGCTGAACAGGAATTGTAGTAAAAGAGAATGGAGTTAAGTTGATATTTTGTTTAAAGTACTGGTTTCACTCAAAAATGGTTGATTTGAACTAAAATTTGCTTCTAGGAGCAGTGTACTACATTTAATAAAATGCAGGTTTGCTGAGTTTCCATGTACAATGAATATGTTGTATATTCATCTTAAAAGAATAAGGCATGAAAGCTGATTAAACCCCTATTTTAAAATAGTTTGCTTCAGTAACAAAATTTTGGTTGCAAATTTTATCAAAGTGTTGCAAAAGGCTAGTTTTACATGATGTGCTTATTGATTTACAGGCAAATTAATTGCATTTAAAAGGATGGTAGTTCAGTTAATTTGCCAGAGATTTTGCTTAATATAGATTAGCACTTAGTCATATTGCAATATTCACCATGGAAGATGGATTTACAATGTGATGATTTTTTTGTAAATACTGTTTTATTTTTTTATTATTATTTTACTGTTAAATTGCTGGTTTATTTTTTTCTATTTCTTGAGTAGTTCTAATCTGTGCTCTTTGTGTCAAGTCTTTGCCAGCTGCCATGATGATGCAGCCTCAGCCAGTGGTCCTGATGCCCACGGTATATCAGCAAGGAGTTGGATATGTGCCTATAGCAGGTATGTTTTCTCTCCTTGGAGACTCTTAAAACTTCCAGATGAAGCGTTTTGCAGAAATAACTACCAAATTTCTCCTGGTTTTTGGAATGTAAAGGAACCTATATATGATTTTGTCCGTGACCACTTTTCCCATGATACATTTTTGAGAGGAGAGGAGTGAATGTATTAAGGGTAGGTCTGCTTTCAGTCTTGTACCCTGTTTAGGGGAGATCTGTGAGTTTGATTAACTGGATTGAAATGACTATCAAGTTGAAACAAGTAGCTTGGAGGCTTCTCTTTTTGAGTATTTATTTTGGACTTACGTGAGGTCACTGAATAACTAAATACCTAGTAGGCTGCACTCTGATATAATGTGTGTTTTATTTAAATGGTGGCAATCCACATGTGAAACTCTTCAAATGTCAGAAAGTGCACCAAATGACTTGTGCTATCAGAATTGCAGCTTAAATAGCCTGTAAAGGGATTGACTCTTCTGTGGTCTTTGAAGATGCTTTGTTGGAAACTTGCTATACAGCATGTGAAGTGTGTATCACAGTGAATGAAAAATGTTAGGGAGCTCTGAGGTAGTTACATATATATATACATCAAGAAGAGCTAAAGAAGGTATTGTTGGTTCTCTTAGTCTGTGCAAAGGAAGTTTTGGACTTGTGTAGAAAGATGTGTTAATTTAGGTTTTGTAATTTTTCTATCAAAGATCAAAAGCTCAAAGTATGTAAACAAGCTTGAATTTGTCCTTAGACAACTGGTAAGTAAAGTTCAGTTAGTTTTTTTGAGTGTTTCACTTACAGCTGTTAAAAGCTTCAGTTCTGTGTATGGACATTTATTCAGTAACATGTACTTTTTATGGAAAATAGGATATAAATTTACATGTTTTGAATGTCATTGTATACAAGTGTTTGAATGAGTGATAGAGCATGTGGGACATAATTGCAGTGCTAAGGGCTGTGACCAGATTTTTTTTGTTCCTTTGTTTTAAAATACTCATTCTTGATTGAATTTAAAATTTTACTCTCTGAAAACAAACCTCAATAGGAGACTGGATGTGTAACTTAATGAATCATACTTTCTTTTTCATTTTTAGAGTTAAGTTAGAGCAAAATGTGGAAAAGTTTGGTTACATACTTTTATTCTCTGAGAACACGCAGTTTTGCTTCTTTTAAAGTGCTTTTGTCTCTATAGCTTAATTCTTAGGATTTAATTCTTCCTTGCTTTGCCAACAGACTAGTTTCAACTTGTGAATCCACCCTGAAGTGTGATTCTATTGTGTAAGCCAGACTTCCGTGTAGCTTTTCTGTTCGAATTAGATAATGTATCTTTTGCTATATGCTGAAGCAGTTAGTGAACTGCAAACATGGTTATCTTGTGTGTGGTTAAAAGAAAAACAATAGCTGGAGTAGTACATATAGTGTTGTAAGAGAAAGTGCTATAGAATTTTTTGAACAGATCAAAATGAGAATATTCATATTGCAAAATTACTATACGAGTCAGAGTACAAACAGTAGAAATGACGAAGAGACTAGTTTCTGGTATAATTGAAACTAGACATAGAACTGAACAGATAAAACTGATACTAAACCTTCAAAGCTGAAAAACAAGTACGGTGGTGTGTCTTGATGTTCAGACCTTGGTGTTCTGTAAATTCTATGTTTATCTTGAGAATCTTTTCAGTAATACTTACTAAATCTACTCAGACAAGTGAAGAAATAACTAATATTTAGTAAGTGATAGTAATGCCTGACATCTTAGCATATAAGAACTTTTTGTAACAGTTTTGTTGATCTATATGTTGGAGCATTGCCCTTCTGCAGAGATCCAGCATGTTTGTTTTAATTAATGCTATGATAATATACTGTATTAAAAATTCTTCCTGAATCTGACTTGTATTTTTAAAGCATTGCAAAGTAATTGAAGTAATTTCAAATTATAAAAGGAACCAATAGTGCATCTTGGAAGACATGGAGTATTGTCAGACTGTTTTCTATATACGGAACTAGATGCTTCTCCTGGATTCTGTAAACTCCTTCAGAAAGGTGCATGCAAACTACTGGCCTTCCCTGCCCATCTGAATTGATTGTATCTTCTGGAGAAACTGTTGGTACACTTTCTTTGGAACACTGTAAAAGTTCTTCTGTCTTTTTGAGACTGCTTCTAGAAGGGTAATGGTAGGACATCAGTATGCTCCACAGGAATATGTTTACCTTCTTCCCATCTTCTTATTTTGTTTTTTTTACCTATCCAGTTAAATGACTGTAGTGAATAAGCGAGTTCTGTTTCCTCCAGCAGAGTGGAAGAGCAGCACTGAATAGTTTATTACATCTGAAATGGAGGAGGTTCTGCTGTTGGGCAAGGCTGTTAGAATCTAAGTCTTATCTGTGTTGGAAATACATTGGGCAGACTAAAATGCTTATCCAAACAATTTAACAGTTTTCTTGACTGTCCAAAATAATTGTGCTTTAAAGAGTTATGGTGTTAAGTCAAATTTAGCTGTCATGAAAGCCAAGCTGTTTTTTCTGTAACAGAAAATTTCTGTGCAAAACTTAGTATATGTAACTAACCTTCTACTTAAGGTTGAAGCAACTAATTCCTTTCACACTTATCTCTGTCATACAGAGGTAAATAGTAGTATCAAGCAGTTAGTCACTGGTAAGCAGATGAAGCTCCAAATGCCAACACAAGTAATGCTTTTTTTCCCCCCACAATTGATGGTAGATGTTACAGAATTGTGACAAAATCAGATATGGCCATAAAGTATTCTTGCACCATGTTAATTCATTTCAAAAGTTTTAAAAATGAAAAACTTCTGACAATAGCACTAGTTGCTACAAACTGTAGTTGCCATAGGTGATATTTATGGATTGGCTTTGGGAAAATTTGAACTTGTCAGTCCTGTTGCTCTTCTAAAAGTTGAGTTTATCAGCCATCTGTTACCGTTTCTTTTTCTAAAGATTACTTATTTTAGGCTGTAGAATACTGTGGTATATTGGTTGCTTACACTCCAAGCAAGCTAAAAAGTTGGTTCAGTGAAGCAAGCTATATTTCTTATCAGCTAAGTTTTCATGGGACAAATAGGAAATCTGTTTGTAATTAGCTTGTAAACACCTGTGTAAAAAGTAGGTTAAACCCCATGTGTTTCCAGGCTCTGTCAGAGTCCAGAATACCACTTTTCATCAAGGCAAAGTTGTGTGTAAATGTACATTACTCCTTTAGGTGTCTGTGTTGAGTTTCATGGGTTAGCTTGTGATGTTACTGGTATTTGTGCAGAAAACCATGGATGCATGTTGTCCTTCGTGGGCTATAAAATGTAATCCTTGCTGCAAACATGTGGTGGCTTACTTATTTTGAAAGCATTTCCTCTAATTGTTATTTCTGTGAAAACAATATACTTAGGAAACTTACTCAGAGCGCTGAAGCAACTTAGTTGGGAGACTGAATCCTATCAGCATTTAGGTTTTGATATTAGGTAGTTTAGATTTTACCCAATTTCCTCAGTTTATCCAGTTTTCACCTTTGGAAGCAAAATGGTTCATTTCCTTTTTAAAATAGATTAATATTTCTTTCCCATGTCTTATTCCTTTCCCCTTGCCCCTTCATTTTCACCTATCTTTAGGGCTTGAGTACTTTGCTCTCGGTAAGTTTCCAAGCTCTTTTCTCAATCCCATGCTCATTGACTCGAGAGTCTCTGCATGAACTCATCTCAACAGCTTTGTTACAGCAGACTGTATCACAAGGTATTGCCACTTGGATGTCACAATAGAACAATTTAATGCATCTCCTGGAAATTGTTAAAGCCCTTCTAACCTGCTGGAAAGTCTTTGAAGACATTTAGTCAGCTTCAAGCTGTAATGATTACAGTAATTGGTGATAGTAGTGTTGATGGATAAAATGTGATGTTAATATTCTGAAACTGTTGTATGTCAGTGAGCTATTCTAGGTGATAGTACTGGTTTCGTACAAGAGAAACTTCAGTCTTGTAGTTGTTCTGTTACTGCAGGGTTTGGGGAGAAGCAGGTAATGTCATGACTTCTGTAAATTTGAAAGTGAAGAACTCAGTTCTACAATGACATCAAGAAGACAGCCTGCCAATTGCCTTCTGTTAATCTTGAAATAAGCCTTTTTTCAAAAAGATAAAACTTTTTTTCATCAGTATCTTTCACGAATGTCTGTGTTAGATCCATGTCAAGTTAAACATCTGACTTGAACTCTAAAGGCAAATTACGTTACAGGAAATCAATTTTCCTTCAATTAGACTTTACTATGACGCCTTTGAGTTTGAATTGAGCAAAGATACTGTGACATCCTTAACTTTGATAAAAGCACTGGTCTTTTAGTGATAGGACGATAGCGATAGGACGAGGGGTAACAGTTTTAAACTGAAAGAGGGTAGATTTAGTTTAGCTATTAGGAAGAAAGTCTTTACTGTGAGGGTGGTGAGACACTGGAACATGTTGTCCTGAGAAGTTGTAGATGCCCCATCCCTGGAAGTGTTCAAGGTCAGGTTGGGTGGGGCTTTAAGCAAACAGGTCTAGTGGAAGGTGTCCCTGGCCATGGCAGGGGGGTTGGAACTAGATGATCTTTAAGGTCCCTTCCAACCTAAAGCATTCTATGGTTCTATAAAATAACAGGTTTATGAAGCACGTGGACAGTGTAGAAATAAGTCACTTTGAAGACTACATTACTGCGTATTGTTTGGATCTTGATCATTACAAAAAAAGGCTCAGCCTTTCAATCAAGTATGTTCAGAAAATGCTAGAATTACTCCTTGTGAGATAAAATGTAATTTCTTTATGCTCTGAATTTCAGAAAGATGCTATAAGTAAAACTGATGTTGCAACGTTTTTGTTTTATTCAGAGCAGTGGAATTGCAGAATTTTTCTGTGGGTCCATACACTTCACTTTTCTAGTAGTTTGTAAGCAACATTTTAAATAAATTGAGGTGACGGCATGCATATTTCAGAACTGATTTTTTTTGGAAGCAAATATCATTAAGACCTATTTGTATTTTAAAAAAGGTGGTACTGATTTCTTCCTTTAAATGAAAATTTGTGCTGAGGTGGTTCCCGAGTTTACTCTAAAAAGGTCTATGTATGGGATAGAATAATAATGAGCTAAGAACTTAAACATAGGGCACTTGACTGAACAACAAAATAAAATTAAAAGTGTGTAATGCCTTGTGTGCAGTTAGAAAAAGTTTGCCCTGTTAATGCTGCTTTGATGCTTCCATTGCTGCTCTTAGCAATCGACTTGCTATTGTACGTACTCATTTCATGAATTGAAATGTCACTGCTTCTGCCAGCATGTTTGCTGTTGTCATGTCACTGAATTGGAAAACAGTGCTCCGTTCTTCTGATTTATATAACACTTACCTAATACCTGAGAGCAACACAGGAGTGTGCAATTCCATTTATAGTGAATTCTTATGTGGTTTAGTTTCAGTTTTCACCTATTAGTGAAATGAGGTGCTTAATATGTAAAGCAACTTTTTATTGAACATGGATCATTTTGAAGTTTATTATAACTTTCTCTAATGACTGCATATATGTATATTTGCTAAATTTTAGTGTGTAGTTCTTTGTTTATGCTTAAGTCTTTTTTACTATTTTGTAAGTCAGAAATTATGGATACTTTTAGCCTGAGTGCGGAAGAAAGCAAAAAAACGAGGTACTCTTTAAATTGTTTGTTTTTTTTATAGCTTGAATATTGAGTTTTGGGAAAAGTAAGCATTTATCATGGAAATATTTGTTAAAAATCACTACGATCCGAACTTCCGTTTGTATACAACATAGTTGTAGACAGCTTAAACTAATTCTAGAACTGTGAGAGCTGAGAAAGTGGATTTTGAAAATCATTAGTGAAAAGCAATACTATCAAGAAGTTTCTTGTCTCTAAAATTGAATATTTAGATTGAAAATACTTCTTGAATACTGCTTGTGCAGATGTCTGGCTTCATAATTACCTTTTTTGATGAAAGCAGTAAGCAAAACTGTGTGCTGGTCTTGATTTTTTTTTTTTTTTGACACTGACATGACACTGAAACTTCATTGATAAGCTGTAGAATGCTGTGGTACTCAAGAAGTGAGCCTCATGTTTCATTTGGATTAATATTTTAAACTGACCTCTTCTATGCACAGTTCCTCCACAATTTAGGCTGAGAGCTGGATAATCTTAAGGTGCTGATGACTTACTGAAGAGTATTGGGAAGCTTGTGGTAGAAGTAAAACATAACTTCAGTTGCTCTGTTCTTTCAGGTACTCTGCAACTTTATTTTTTCAGGCCATGCATCTTTGTTCACCTCTTGTAAATGCCCAGACTGCTTGTAGGAAGTGTGAGGAATGAGTTGAGGCTTGTTGAAGCTATAAAAGTGGCAATCAGAAATGCTGCTGGATATAATGATTGGGTAAAGTGTATTTGCAGCGCTGGTGAGGACTGCACAGTGGTTTGCCTCCAGGGTGCACATGTGGTCTGGCAAACCTGACGTTCAAACGTGCAGCGCCAGACAGAATTCCAGGGACTATGGTCCAAATGGCATAAGAAGGTCTAGAGCTAAAGTTTAGGTTGTTGCAGAAGAGATGATAGATACCCTTGGTAGTGGTGTGATGCAAATGGCTGGGCAGAGACGTTGTTCCAGTGTGTGGGTAATAAATTCATGGTGAGGGGGACATTTCTTTAGTTGCCAGCATGAACCTTTTTGAATAGATGCAGCCTGCACATTAGACTTAAAGCATCTAGGTTCCTTTTTTGCTTCTAATAAAACTTAAGGTGATTACAAGAGGAATTTTAAAATCAAAATTAGAGAACATTAGTAAGTATGGAGGTGCTTACAATTCAGTAACGTATCTGACTTCTGTCAGATAGGACAGAAGTCCCAGTTGAGGAAAGAAATAGCAAAGAGTATATTAGGTAAAATCAAGGTTGAAATTCATACAGTCAAACAATATTCAATTACAGTACCTTGTCAGCCAGAGTTGATCTAAGTTAAGATGGGTTTAGCTGATCCAACCTTGAATGTGAATTTTAATATAGTATTTTTAACGCTGATAGAGAAAAGATAATCACTGAGATGCTGAATACTTGTGCGAGTTAGAGCGAGCTTAGACATTCCTGATTAAATAGGTACAGGCTAAAGAAAATCTTGAGGAGACAAGGTAAGTATTGAAATTGCCCTTTGTTTTTTTTTAAATGTTGAGTCTGAATAGAAGTAGTATAATACAGTTGCAACACATTTGATCACTTAAGTAGTACTTAAGTCACTGTGCTAATAGAGTTGAGGCTGCAAAGCGGCAAACTTGTTGGTTGTTGTAGGTCTGCTTTAAGTTATTACGCTTTTTGAGCAGTTAGTCAGACTTGAATAGAAGAGAAGCGGCTTTTCATCTTCTCCTGAGTAATATATGAAACCTGGTTCAAAAAGTAAGTTATTTGAAGATGTAGAATAGTGGTGACACAAATGGTTCATCCTTTGTTTAAACTAAGGAGAAGTAATTAAGGTTACAGAAAGAAAGCTAAAGAGGTGAACTAAAAACTACGTACAAAAAAGTTTAGCTGCTCAAAGGAGATCTATGGCAAATTTAAATAAAAAAAAAAAAAAAAAAAAAAAAAACAAACAAACCCAAAAAACACTCTTGGAGAATCCTAAAAAAATCTCTGCAGTAAAACAGTAAAGTAGGTTTCTGCCAAAAATTGGTAGGTCTGGCCAAATGAGGGCATGTGAGAGAGTTAAATTATATTAAAACTAAACTGGTAATAAGGTTGGCTAACGAAGTCTTTGAAGACCAAATGTGTAAGGAGTTGAGAACTATTTATTTTAAAGAAGCAGAGAACCTAGAATGATTTAGGTAATTAAGTGACTATAAAAATATAACTATATAAGGGAGTGAAAAAAGACCCGAACAACCAAACACAAAACAGTTGGAACATGACACCATAATGGGGGGGGGGGGGAGAAAGTGTTTGATTTTGTCCTTTGTAAGAATGAGGTGTGGGTTTTTTGTTTTTTTTTTTTTTAATGGAGAAGGAGCCTCAGATTGTAATTTTAGAGTTTAACACTAATTGTTAAGATCATCAGTAAGAAAATCCAGGTAAGATAACACTTATTCCCAGTCTTTGTGTTTTGGATGTTTTTACCAAATGCAGTATGTAACCTATTGCTTAATTAGTCTTGCTTTCAGAGGTCTGGAGAATAGCAAACTGAATTTTTTTTTTTTTAAACTGTTCTGAAGTAACTATGTTCCCTATTGCTGATTAAAACCTATGGAGATTAGAATGAGCTGATTTAAATGAAACAACTTGGTAAACTTTAGGAGGAGGTGACATAGTTATGTAGGGAAAGCTCGTCCATACCTTAAAAATTATAGGTGTATGAGTATGTGGGTAAGAATGATGTGGTCTGTGTATATCACCTTGTCAGCTGCATTTTGAAAATGTTATTTGCTATGGACTCTTCCTATCATATGATACTCTGATACAGTGAAAGTCCTCTTGTGATTGAATAGGTATTTTGAAAAGCTGATGAACAGATAAAATAAGTGATGAGTCATCCCCTAATGGAGGGAGGCCTTTGGTGGGGCACACCACACTTTTTTAAAAACTAATCAAGGGAAGGTGACTAATATACAATTTATCAAAACAAAACCTCTGAGCAATTTTCTAAGTCTATCTGACTGCAACAGGTTACAGAAGGATCTACATAGTAAATGGGAAATAAAATTGCATATTAAGGCTGGTGTTAAAGTATTACGTGTAAAGAAAAATCTTAACTGATACGTATTTGGTGGTGATTTATTGATTAGTCATTGCTACAGAGAAAGATCTTTGAATTACTGTGGACTATTCTAAGAAAATACCAGGTGAATAGTGTTTGAAACAGTGGATAAAAATCCCTGAAACCAAATAGAGAACAAATGCAAAAACTTTATCATGCTGCTTATGAAGCAGTGCCACTTTTGCATCTACATGCACGTAGTTCTCCTTGCTCTACCTTAGAAACAATACAGCAGCACTGGAAAATTAACACACAAAGGTGTGGGACTACGATAATCAGGGATCTAGAACTACTTAGAGAAGTGAAACAGCAAAAGACTCTAGATGTGTACTATACCTGGTCTCAGTTTTATTGAAATAAACGGTAGACTTCTTCAGCAATCGATCTGTGCTTAGTTAATGGTAAAAGTTGTTAAGTGATGAAGAGACTTTTGTCTAGTAATTCCTTTTAACAGGAATTAGAAAACTCATTTTCTAAAACTGTCTTTATGAACTGACAGGGCTTTAATTTTATACAGACATGCAAGAAATTCATGAAAAATATCAGATGAATTTTGTCCTCTGGCAGAGGAACAGGGAAAAGCAGTGTGTACCTCTGTAGGCATAAAAGGAATTACTCTCTTCCTACTTTGTGACTTTGCAGACTGAACTGGATGGAACTTTAACCAGGGAAAAACATTTGCTTAAAATTTGCTTGTGTGTGTGGTCCAGTCTCCTAGTGGATCTAAGTACTTTGCTTTCCTTTGAATGCAGTGGAGATGGCATTCATTGCATTTCTAAATATCAGTTATTTATATTGCTAATGTAAAACAATCTTTTTCATCACAACATAAATACACTAGGAACTAAAGTATGATGGGAGCTGGAAGGTGGGGATGGGACGGGCGGACAGACATGGAACAACCAACCACACCTTTCTGTGGTGCACAAAAGTGTTCGGTTAGTGATTCATGTGTAAACCTGGTTAATGCAAGTCATACCTAATTTTGAGCTGTACCTGTTGCCATACTGTAGTTTACCACTTCTGGAACACAACTTGGGCAGATAACCTGTTCCAGAAAGATGTATTCGGATTGTAACAGCGTAGGTATAATCTCTGCAATCTTGTCTTTTTTTAATCATTGATTTTTTTATTTCCTCCTCCCCCTCATGTATGTTTTGGATTTTTTCTTCTGTTTTTTGCCTGCAGGGATGCCTGCAGTCTGTAATCCAGGCATGGTACCAGTGGCAATACCACCTCCTGCAGTCAACCCTCAGCACCTGTGTAATGAAGAGGACCTGAAATCAATCCAGGACATGTTTCCCAACATGGACAGGGAAGTAATCCGCTCAGTGCTAGAAGCTCAGAGGGGGAACAAGGATGCAGCTATCAACTCCTTGCTTCAGATGGCTGAAGAATCATAGATCCCCACTTCCTGCATAGTCCCCATCCTCGATGCCGCTTATTTTTACTTGCCAAGCCAGGGATTTAGCTAGAGGAAGAATTTCCCAACAGCTTTCTGTTAGCTCATCCTGTGTGAAAGATTATGCTCCTTTTCTCCATGGACATTTGGATCTTTCTCACTTCTTTCTCAATCTGTACATACTCAGTTTAGCTTATGTCCTACAATATAGCATTGAAGCATCTTTACTATCACACACTGCCCTGTGTGGCTATATTCTGATGGGGTGGGGAGTAATGCTGCTTTTTTTTCTTTCTCTCCCCCTTTTCATAAACTTGTTCTTACAAAGTAACTCTATGCAGTACAGGATTTACTACTGTTTGATAGATTGAATTTTTTTTTTTTCCATGGAGGATTATCTCTTTAAACATAACTGATTTGTTGAAGTATTTAGGTTTCATCAAGCAGCCTATTTCTGCCAGAAATTAAAACAAAGATCCTTTCCTTGTCTTGTGGTGCTGTGGTATATTCAACTGTTTCTGACTGAAGATTTTTAATTTAATAAGCTAAATTTGTTAGATTGCATTGTTGGTATTTGTAATGAGCATATTCTATTCAATCTAGTCACCGGGCACCAAAGCAATATATTATCTGGCATGCGTTTGGGGCTTTATACTTCCGTATAGTATTGTTATGTATCTGTAAAATCTTAACAGGTAACTTTTAACTCATACAGTATATATTGCTGTAGCAGAGAACAGGACTGAGCCCTAATGTACTCCCAAAGTTAATTGCACTCTTTACTACTACTTCTGTATTCCCATGGCTATTTCAAAGGAGAAGTGCAGAAGGAAAGATTTTTATACCTGGAAAATTACTGAAGCACTAAGGTGTTGTCTTACATTAAAAAGCAGAAATCTATGATCTGGTTATAAGGCTTCTTTCTTTACACATATTTCAGCAAAATTATCATTTTATATTAGTGGAAAAACTATTGTGTTTTTTCCTGTAATCTGAAATAAGAAGCACGAAAAGTAGCTTCAGAATCTTTGAATGGCATTATGAGTTGCTCAGTGACTTGTTAGATTACGGTTGCTGTAGTCAATTATTATTTGATGCAGATGGAAATAAATTCTTTGAGAGAAAATTTAACATATCTGAGTCACAGTCTGATCCTCAGAGGAGGTTGGAGGTTGCTTGTATTTGTTGTTAGTGTTATTTTTTCAGATAGCTGTTCATCTGGGAGCTGCAGAATCTTACAGTATGCACCAGTTACACCGTTTGGATAAACTTCTGCGGTGTCTGTTTTTGTAGGTGGTAAAGTAATGCACTTTAAATAGTATGCACCGGTTTATTTTTCCAGTGATGTGCAATGTTGCTGTTTTATCTTTTTAATGTTTGATTTCAAATACTTTCTATAATAGCCATAGACCTTTATATTTTCAAGAGTTGAAATGAATGTACACTTGAAATCTAGGCTCTTGAGTGATTCATGAGAACATTAAAGCCAGGTTTGGAACTGGGAAAGGGGACCCGTATTCTCTTCTTCTCCACAATTTGTTTCATGTCTCATGCTTAAAATATTTTCTTTATTATCTGCTGAGAAGCTGATTGTATTTCTTTTTTTTTCTCCAACTACATTCAAGAAGCCTTTAGGTAGGACTGGCAGTAGAGCATGAATATTTATTTTTTTATGACAAAAAGTGATACTGAATCTTTTAAAATACAGCACCAAAAATCATCCCAGTCTCAACCTTTTAAAGCTGTCTTTTCCTAATGTATGATTTTAAGTTTTGTTATGAATCCCTTACCATCTTAAATTTACAGTTGAAAGCATAAGTGTCTTTACACATCCTTCAATTCGGTTTTCAATAATGAAGTTCAAGGCTATAGTTTCTGTTTCCTTTAGTTGTAGAGTCACTGCATTTTTATTTTCTAAAATAAAACGGGTGTTCATTAAGAAACTAGTCTTGCCCCTTCCCTACAATCATGGTAAATTTTGTGATTGAGTAGGTGTAGAGGTGTTTGGTCTTTATAGCACAGTGATTTGTGACATCGTCACCCAAAAGGGTAAATCTTGGTAAGGATTTAATGCTTAGATATCTCCAGGAAGAGTCCCTTGCTCTAACTTTTACACAGATAGCATGAATTGCTAGGGGTGAAACAATTCAGGGAAAATGTATATATTTAAATTTTTATATTAAAACGTTGGGATCCATAATACAGCTTTTTATAAAAGCAAGTGGTCATGATTCAACTTAGTGGCTGGTAAATTGTACTGCATCCTATTACAGCTCAATTTCAAGCACAGAATAAACACCTTTCAATCCTAACCACCAGAAGGGGTAAGTGCAAATGTTAGGTTAGCCAGGTTTTTACATAAACTAGACTCTGGGCCTCTGAGGGAGGCTCCTGTTCCTAGAATTTTTTTGTTTTGTTCTAGGCAAATGTTACACAAAGCAGGACAGATGTATGAGTTGAAGATGGGATATGTAGGAGCAGTATGGCCAGTAGATGGATTACAGCATGTTACACTATACTTAAATATTTGTTCTGCGGATTTTTTGTCTTGATTTAATTAAGCATTATAGCTGAAACTCTTATGTCAAGATGTGTTACTTTATCTTCTTAAAAAGAACAAAACACTGATCATAAGCCTACTCAGCTTTTCAGCATGCATATCCTCTCAGTCAAACTGTTCATTGTCAGGTTTGAATCGGAGAGAGATGAAAAAAGGCAGGGAGCGTTTCATAAGGTCTATGAAATGCAGGCATTGGAACTGAAAGTCTGTTTCTTGATTTAAAACAAATAAATTGTAACTCATTATGATTGTAGGTTTTGACAAAACGCTAATGGGATAATGCTGTGTTTGATGCTGCTCTTTTGCTCAACAGCTTCAAGCAGCTTGGAGCCAAAGCCAGCTGTATAAGACTGGCATCTGCTAAAAGTTAGTGCTCTTAGTACTAGTTTGAGTCCTGCCAAGAGCCTAAACTTGCCAAAGGTAGGAACATTTTTTGTCTAGCTAGATCCTTGCTACTTTATTCTCTACTGTCTTTGCATCTGCTGATGGTACTGAATGTTTTTTCCCTTACAAATGTTATTGCTTGTTTGGTTGATACGTTAATACCGTACAAAGGATGTTTTTTGCTGTAATAATTCTGAAGACATTGTTTCTCTGTATTGAGGTCCAGTGTCAAAATGTGTTTCTTGCACTCTAAAGTACATTGTTTTTCATTCTAATTTAATAAATGTATCATATCAATGAAAGTGTATTATGTCTCTGATCTAGGATTCAAGTACGTCTTGCGCATTAATTAACAAGTTACACCGGTTCTTAATGTGATCATCTGGTGGGACTAGTACAGTAAATGCTCAAAATTATTTTAAGCATTCATCTCTAGATAGATGCCTTTTTCTAACTCTTCTAGGTGCTGCTTTCTCAAGAAAATATTACAGTAGTACAGGTCTAGAGGACAAAATGAAGCAGTAATGAGGTTGTATTGATCAAAGGACAACGTTGGAGGGTGAGGGAGGAGGGAAGAACCGTGTGTGGATATGGAGGAAGTGCTCTACAGGTTGAAGAAATTGAGAAATCTCGAGAGTGGTGTACAAGTGAAGTTATAAAATAGACCTTCTCATGGGCTATTTTAGCTACAGTAAGAGCTGGCTTCATCTCCTAATATATAATTAATGAATTTTAAAGATTTGGTTTACATAGCATCTCTTTAATTCTATGATTGACTGCAAAGCTATCTGAGGTCCTCTTTCTCATTTAACAGCATTGCTGTGCTCAATGATTATTAATCAACTGCTAGTCTGTAGTATTAGTGTGTTATCAAGCTAACATTTTGGGTTTTATTGTGCAGTTAATAGTGTGGTTTTTATCAGGAGTTAATTTTTGTGAACAAATGATAGTTGAGAGGAATCTTTCACAACTGAATTTCCTCTGATTTATTTCCTTAATGTACTTAGTACCTACTGTGTAATGAAACTGTGTTCAAATTGTGCTTTCTTCTAGCCCTTGAGTGTCAGTTTCTATCGCAATTTACGTTCTAAAGCTTACAGTTTGCTTTCACATTTCTCCAGTGCACTGTGAGAGATAAGAAAAGTGAGAATTAATTTACTTAAACAAATGTTGGCATTCCTGTGGCTGCTAAAGCATCTATTTAGCATTTCACTATTTATTAGCTTTTTCATTTCAGTGCTAATCAACCAGTGATGAGGTGTGGGGGTGTAAAGAGAAATTAGTGTATCTTGAATTACTGAGACATTTAAGTAAATCAATGAGAGCAGGGCCTCTAGGAAGAAATGCAAATATGTGTTTTCTTAGAAGAAGCAGGAAAAATGAAAACCCATATTAACAATCTTCTCTGCTGGAGTTTTAACTTGTAGCCTACTGAAGACTTCAACTTTCTGTTGTGGATCTTCAGGAAGGTTGTTCAGAAACCCAAGTTGATCTATTTTCATACTACAGTATATTTTAGAAGGATTTTCTTTACTATCTTGCCAAAAAGCATAATTAATTTTGTAAGAACAAATAGACTTACATACTTGTGATATACCATAATTTCTGAAGTAAAATTTGCATATAGATTGGAAAAGTGAATTTGTGGAAAGCAAGTAGATTGAAATTGATCTTATCTATGTCTATATTTCCATATGTGGGAGAACTATGAAAGTACTGCTGTTTGGACTATTCAAAGAATTCACTTAAAACATGTTTTCAAAACATTAAATGTGCAAATCTGGTATATGAAGCAGACTAGATACAAATGGACAACCTTTATAACAATGCATTTGATATAGGAAAAGAATGAAGGATGATTCAATTTATTTTAAAATTATCTCCAATTGTAAAATACAGTGGGTGAAAAAGTACACTGAGCTTGCTTTCCTTGTCTGTGCCGTCCATGTTTCTTTACGGATTAGGTTCAGGAACTTTTCACTGTGTCAAAAGACAATGTTTTTACACCTTATGTGCACAGTTTCTGTAATGGTAATCAAGTTAATGTGGGACATTCAGGTTGATTTGAAATGCTTAATGCTATTTTTAAAATCAACCACTAAGTAATTATAAAAGTGCACATGGTGTGGGTAATGGCAAGAAGTTCCTGGCCAGCGCGGCCGGCAAATTTCCTCCATGACTACCCCACCTTCCCAGGTGCCCTTGTATAATAGGTATGAGGCTCTGCAAGTGGAACCAAACGAGGATGAAGACCATGGTTCTTTGTCATGGTTTAGGCCAAATCGGCTACTGGGGATATGGGGGACCCCAGATGGGACTGACAGATGCTCCCCTCTACCTCTCTTCAAAGAGAGAGGCAGAGGAGGGAAAAAGAGACGAGTTTAGAAAGAACTAAACTACTTTAATGAAATATTAATAATAAGATAAAAGGAAATAATGAAATACATACAAAACTCTATCAAGCTCCCAAAATGACAATCTTGCCACCAGCTGGCACTGGGGAAGTCCCAGGCTGGACTCAGTGACAGACGGGAATTGGATTTCAGATCTAAATTCAGGATCGGGATCAAAGGCAGACGAACAGACAGAGTCCTCCTCGGATGCTGGCCATTGAAGAAAGAGGGCTGACCCTTTGGTCCCTCAGCTTTTATACTGAGCATGAGGCAGATGGGATGGAATACGCTGTTGGTCAGTTTTGGGTCACCTATCCTGTCTGCTCCTCCCTGCAGGCGGGACCCCACTGCGCTTTTCTGCTTCTGACCCTCCAACAGGGGAAGTAACAAAGCTGGTTGGCCTTGCTTGTTGTAGCAATAACTATAAGCAAGAGCCTCTCTGCATACCATGCCTGGGCATCAACTATAATCATAGCTCTTATCACTGAGAGTGAACATTGTCTGCACAATATGCTGTTAACTTCTGTAGTTAGAAGCAGCCTAGCTAAGAAACAGAGTTACTAAACAAAATTGGTCTTGTTTTACTTCAAACCAGGACATTTGTCTAGGCTGGAGGTGTTGCCAAGGTTAAGTTGGCCTAGGCCCTGTGTCAAAACCACTTCCATAAAGCAAAGAAAGACAGGTCGTTGTAGGAGGCCCTCTTCTGAGGGGAACAGGAGGCCCGATTTGCTGACCTGACCCACTTCTTTGGAAACTCTGCTGCCTCACTAGGGCATGGCTTAAAGATGTGACGAGGAAACTTGATTATCCATTATTGCTCTTTCATGTAGGCAGTGACAAAGTTGCAATAAGAAGTCCAAGGGCAATCAAAAGAGACTTCAGGGCCTTGGGACCAGCTGGTTTAAGAGATAGGAGCACAAGCAGTGCTCTCCCCTATCCTAGTTGCAGGGAATGATGAGGGAAGAAACAAGAAGACCCAGCTGATCAATACATGGGTCTGAGATCAGTGTCACTGGCAAAATTTTGGGCTTTTTGGCTTTTTACTCCCAAGTTGGCTGGTGACAGTCAGCACACACCTGTCTCAAAGGAGGAAAAGGATCTCTGTGGAGGAGTTAGCAGGGGTCACTGAAAGAGCTTTAAACTAGATTTGAAGGGGGGAAAGGGATAAAACCAGGCTTGACAGAGACAAGCCTGGGGGTGGCACACCAGTGTTTGAGAGGGTGTGTGCTAGCGAGGTCCTTCAGCCTGCTCCACAATGTGCCGAGTACGTTGGAGCACATTTGAAATGACTGTATTCTAATGCATGCAGCATGAGGAATAAACGAGAGGAGCTAGAAGCTTTGTCCCAGTCCCAGAGCTACAACAACCTGGTTGGATGTGCCCTGTGACTGGTATGCCATGACAGACAGCTGAAAGCTCCTCAGGAGGGTTAGGAAGAGCAGGTGAGATAATGGGGTGGTGATGTATATAAGGGAGGGGTTGGATTGTATGGTGCTTACAGATGGCAATGATGTGGTTGAGAGCCTCTGGTTGAGGATACGGGGGGAAAGCAAATAAAGTGGATGTTGTTGGGGGAGTATCAACCACCCAGTCAGGATGATAATATCAATGAAAGTGATATCTCACTCAAAGGGGAAGAAGGGTCTTTGCCCAAGAATTAGTGGGGGACATCTACAGGGCTTTAAACTAGATTTGATGGGGGAAGGGAGTATTATTGCCTGTGACAAGCCAAGGGATGATGCACCAAGGAAAAAGGAACGAGGTGCTAGCGAGGGCCTGCAGCCGTTTGCTCTGAAATGTGCTGGCTATGCTGCAGCACACTTAAAGTTTTATGTAGATGAGCCAGGAGCTCCTGGGGCAACAGGAGCCAATGGGAAGGCACCATTAATACACGGCAAAGGAATGCCACCTGGAGAGCAGTGCAAAGTAATTACAACTGCTCCAGCCAAGTCAGGCTCAACAAAGACATGGCTGAAGTGCCTCTATGCAAATGCACGTAGCATGGGGTACAAACAGGAGGAGCTAGAGATGTGTGCATGCCTCCAAGGCTATGATCTCATTGGCATCACAGAAATGTGGTGGGATTACACCTACGACTGGAGTGTTGGCATGGAAGGTTACAGGCTCTTCAGGAAAGACAGGCAGCAGAAATGAGGAGGCGGTGTTGCTTTGTATGTCAATGACCAGCTGGAGTACATGGAGCTTGAACTAGGGATGGATAAAGAGCTGACTGAGAGCCTGTCAGGATTAAAGGGAAATCAGGAGCAAGGGACATTACAATGGGGGTCTGCTACAGACCACCTGACCAGGAAGACCGAGCGGATGAGACCCTCTGTAGGGGTGGCATCACGTTCACAGGCCCTGGTCCTCATGGGCGACTTCTACCACCCTGACATCTGTTGGAAGGGTAACACAGCCAGGCATAGGCAGTTGAGGAGGTTCTTGGATTGTATTGATGACAACTTCCTTCTCCAAGTGGGAGAGGAGCCAACGAGGAGAGGATATGCTGGACCTTGTCCTTACCAACAAGGAGGGGCTGGTAGGCAGTGTCAAGCTCAAGGGTAGCCTGGGCTGCAGGTGACCATGAAATGGTGGAGTTCGAGGTCCTCGAGGCCACGAGGAGGGTGCACAGCAAGCTGACCACTCTGGATTTTAGGAGAGCTGACTTTGGCCTCTTGAAGAAGCTGGGTGGTATGGTGCCATGGGATGAAGTGCTGGAGGGAAGAAGGGCCCAAGAAAGCTCATTAATATTTAAGGTTCACTTCCTCCAAGCTCAGGAGCAATGCATCCCTACAAAGAAGACGGTGGGCAGAAAAGCCAGGAGGCCTGCATGGATGAACAAGGACCTCCTGGACATGCTCAAAAGTAAAAAGGAGGCCAATAAGGGGTGGAAACAGGGGTGGGTAGCCTGGGAGGAATACAAGGAAATCGTATGAGCAGCCAGAGATCAGGTTAGGCAAGCTGAAGCCCAGATTGAATTAAATCTGACCAGAGACACTAAGACAAACAAAAAATCCTTCTATAAGTATGTCAGTGAGAAAATAAAGTCTAGGGAAGATGTGGGCCCTCTCTGGAAGGAAACGCAAGAACTGGTTACCTGGCACAGACAGAGCTGAGGTACTCAACAACTTTTTTGCCTCAGCCTTCACTGGCAAAGACTGCAGCCACACTACCCATGATGCAGAATGCAAAGGTGAGGACTGGGAAAATGAAGAACCGGGACCTGTGCTGTTCAATGTCTTTGTTGGTGACATCGACCGTGGGATTGAGTGCACCCTCAGCAAGTTTGCCGATGATACCAAGCTGTGTGGCAAGGTAGACATGCTGGAGGGGAGGGATGCCATCCAGAGGGACCAGGACAGGCTGGAGAGGTGGGCCCAGGTGAACCTCATGAAGTTCAACAAGGCCCTACATCTGGGTCAGGGCTATCCCAAGCACAAATACAGGCTTGGCGGTGAATGGCTGGAGAGCAGCCCTGAGGAAAAGGACCTGGGAGTGCTGATTGATGAGAAGCTCAACATGAGCCAGCAATGTCCGACTGCAGCCCAGAAGGCCAACCGTATCCTGGGCTGCATCAGAAGAAGCGTGGCCAGCAGGTCAAGGGAGGTGATTCTGCCCCTCTACTCTGCTCTGGTGAGACCCCACCTGGAGTATTGCATCCAGCTCTGAAACCCCTAACATAAGAAGCACATGGACCTGTTGGAATGGATCCAGAGGAGGGCCATGAAGATGATTGAAGGGCTGGAGCACCTCTCCTATGAGGACAGGCTGAGAGAGTTGGGGTTGTTCAGCCTGGAGAAGACAAGGCTCTGGGGAGACCTTATTGCAGCCTTCCAGTACAGGAGAGCTGGGGAAGGACTTTTTACAAGGGCGTGTAGTGATAGGATGAGGGGGAATGGCTTTAAACTGGAAGAGCGTAGATTTAGATATTAGGAAGAAATTTTTCACAATGAGATGCAGTGTTTTTTGGATTTCAGCAAAGCTTTTGATACTGTCTCTCAGAGTATCCTGGACAAAATGTCCAGCATACAACTAGACAAGGGTGAGCAACTGACTGATGCGTTGGGCTCAAAGGGTTGTAATAAATGGGTTTACATCAGGCTAGCGGCCAGTCACCAGTGGGGCTCCCCAGGGCTCAGTTACAGGGCCAGTGTTCTTTAGTGGGTTAATAAATGGTCTGGATGCCAGAGTCAAAAGTACATTGAGTAAGTTTTCTGATGATACTAAATTGAGAGGAGATGTGGACTCCCTTGAGGGTGGAGGAGCCTTACAGAATGATCTTGATAGACTGGAGAGCTGGGGAATCACCAACCATATGAAATTTAACAAGAGCAAGTGCCAGATTCTGCACCTGGGATAGGGTAATCCTGGTTATAACTGGGGGATGAGAGGCAGAAGAGCAGCCACGCAGAAAGAGAGCTGGTGGTTTTGGTTAATAGCAAGTTGAATATGAGTCAGCAGCGTGCCCTGGCAGCCAGAAGGGCCAGCTGTGTCCTGGGGTGCATCAAGCACAGCATAGCTAGCGGGAGGCGATTGTCCCACTCTACACTGCAGTGGTGTGGCCCCATCTCAAGTACTGTGTGCAGTTTTGGGGACCTCAATATAAGGACGTTAAAAGAGTGTCCAGAGGAGGGCAACCAAGATAGTGAGAGGTCTTGAGGGCAAGATTTGTGAGGAGCAGCTGAGGTCACTTGGTTTGTTCAGCTTAGAAAAGAGAAGGCTGAGGGGTGACCATGTTGTGGTCCACAACTTCCTTGCAGAGGGGGAGGTGCTGATCTCCTCTCTGATGATCAGTGATAGGACACAAGGAAATGGAATGAAGCTGCATCAGGGAAAGTTCAGACTGAACATTAGGAAAAGTTTCTTTACTGAGAAGGTGGTCAGTCACTGGAACAGACTCCCCAGGGAAGCCGTCACAGCACCAAGCCTGTCAGAGTTCAAGGAGCATCTGGAAGACACTCTTAGTCATATGGTTTAGTTTTAGGTAGTCCTGCAAGGAGCAGGGAGTTGGACTTGATCCTCCTTATGGGTCCCTTCCAACTTGATATATTCTATGATAGTAGCTTTTATTTAGAGCCAGCTCGCTTACCGTAGTTCCCTTTGTAGAATGGAATTTATTCTGTTCTCAAATGGACAGTATAAATTAACAAGCTCGCTCGTTATGACAAGATTTCTTTTTAAAAATATTAATCTGATGCATTAAATATACTGGCACCAATTTCAGTTTAATTTCATGGCTGGGCACTAACTCTGAGAGTCCAGAAGAGGCTTCGTATAGTTTCAAACAATACAGCTGTGCTTGGAATAAATCTTTGGGAAGCTAGTGATCCAGACAACTGCGAATAGTATCAGTTCAGCTCCCCAGCTGTAAGATGTCTAGGTTTAGAGCTTTATAAAGGGAGATTGATTTATACATTGGTCCTACTTCTAATGAACTTGCAATGCAGACCTTTGTAGTGACTTCTTATCTGGGCTTGATCATTTCATTTTCTATCATACTGAAGAATGAAAATATGACTGCTTGTCCTAGTAAATGTTTCCAAACTTAAAGCCTTTTGTAGTCAGTCTGTTGTTAATCAGTCTGTCTCATGTTTTTTGATTCACACATAATGATTTGTTTGTTTGCAGGTAGTATGGTATTGAAGAACATTAAACACCGGAAATCACATGTGCAGTTCCAGCACAGCCATAGCATTACTGAAGAAAATACAAAACATAAAGGGCTATAACAGCATGGTTTTAATGGCATAGAATTTTGTAGTAAGTTCAAAACTCCCATTAACTTACAAATGGTGTTAGAAAATACGAAGAAACTCTTAAACAATTGGCACGGGGGGGGGGGGGCACTGTTTTTTGATCTTTTCATTTCAAGTGTTTTCTACAGTGAAGTGTTAAAATGTTAAGTTTTCTTTCAGTAATATTTCTTTTTATCCCAAAATCCTAAATCCTATGAAGAAAATTACTACTTGAGTTATTTTTTTACAAAGTGTAAATTTGAATCTTATTGAATACCATTAAAATTTCTAATTGATTAGAAAGGGCAGGTTCATGTACAGCTTAGAAGTTCTTACACTGTCTCCCCCTTTTTGAGTTGTTACACTATCTATGTGCGCAATAGGCAAGAGACTTCTCATGTCCTCCTGTTTCATGTTACCTTGCTCTTAGCCTGCTCTTGGTACCATACCTATCTCACAGCACTGACGTTTTGCATGAATACACTTTCATCTTGAAGTATGGGGCAAGTAGTATCTCCTCTTGGAAAAACACACTTAGCCTAGTTGGAGAGAGGAGGGAAACAGTTGGATTTCCCTGTTCTGTAATATGCACTTGAACCCTGCCTTGTGAAGAGGCAAGAAATAAATTACCATTGGTGATGCTTCTGACAAGTGTGAAAAGTATTTAAGAAGAAACTCTTTCTCATGGCAGGTGACTAGCAAAACCTAATCATTACAGCCATAAGAACAAGGCTGCAGTTTCCTGAGTGAGGTACTTAACATAATTTAGACAACATTATTTGCCTTTTTGCATAAATGCGGGGTTTGATTCAAAGCCTGCTGGTATCAGCAGGAATATTTTCGCTGAATTCAACGGTGTAGATCAGGCTCCATTTCGTTACAGGTCACACAGTCAGCACTGGAGTGTGAGAGGCTTTGGGTTATTGTTACAGCTTTGGATGTCTTTTATTCATCAATTCTGGATTTCCTTGATTGTTAATTGACTGCATATATAAAGCTATAATATACATTCATTTGGATGTTTCAGTTTGATTCGAGTCCTTCTAACAGGAACAGGCTATCAATTAGTCTAACCTGCGTGCTGCTGCTGGCGGAAAGTGGTACTGAGATTGTTGCACAGAAAATCACCCTCCAAGGTACCTGCTTGGGTATTTTTACAGTACTGGTAAGAAGTTGTGAAGGGAGATTTTCATTTTTATTTTATTTTTAGCTCAAATTAAGAATCAGTATATGGCCTGTAGCAGGTCTGAGAACTCTTTCCCTCTTCATCCTAAATAATATATTTTCAAGTGCTATTTTTGTCCACTTGAAAAAGGTCACTTGAAACTACTGAAATGTGGGTATCTGAATGAGAAATACTTAGCAGGATGATGCTAAAAGAAATCATTATTTTATTTTTTTTTATGGGGATACTTTAAAATGATAAATTTAAATACTTCCATCAAAACAGCTGATAAGACATATCTGATAACCTCTCTGGAGCACATTTCAAAAGAAATGGAAGGAGGTTTTGGATGTCTCCTAGGGCATCAGCATGTTCACACAGCACAGAAGCAAGAAGCGGCTAAATACTTTCTGGTGTACTTCAGGACTTAAATTCATGTGATATAGAGCCTCATTACCTCAGGACCAGGACTCAGCCTGTGTGTCAAGTGAATGTTTCAAAAGAATTTAACATGGTCTGTTGAAATATAGCAGAAGTGGTATAATGTATATTGTGACCCCACCTCGAGTACTGTGTTCAGTTCTGGGCCCCTCACTACAAGAAGGACATTGAGGTGCTGGAGCGTATCCAGAGAAAGGCAATGAAGCTGGTGAGGGGTCTGGGGGACAAGTCTTATGAGGAACGACTGAGGGAACTGTGGCTGTTTAGCCTGGAGAAAAGGAGGCTGAGGGGAGACCTTATCACTCTCTACAACTACCTGAAAGGAGGTTGTAGAGAGATGGGGACTGACCTCTTCTCCCTAGTGACAAGTGATAAGATGAGAGGAAATGGGTTCAAGTTAAGCCAGGTGAGATTTAGGTTGGATATTAGGAAAAATTTTTTCACTGAAAGGGTTATTCAACATTGGAATAGGCTGCCCAGGGAGGTGGTGGAGTCACCATGCCTGGAGGTGTTTAAAAAAAGGGTAGACGTGGTACTTGGGGATATGGTTTAGAAGTGGTTTTGTCAGGTTAGGTTAATGGTTGGACTAGATGATCTTAAAGGTCCCTTCCAACCTTAACGATTCTATGATTCTACCTCAGAAATGGCTCAGCCCATTAAGCTAATCTGAATATTCTTATATTGAAGGTGATCCATTACTGCTATCTTCAGTCGGGGGAACAAAACAAACAGTGAAAGCATCTGGGAAAATCAGAGGAGCTTGATTACTTTAGTGTTGTGGTATAGTCAGCTGTCAGCAAACAGCATGACTGTAAGGACTATGTAGTGACTACCTCTGTATAAACAACCACAAAGTTGCTGTGATACTAGATGTTAGAACACAGCAGTTTTGTTTCTTTGAATTTTGCTTTTATGTTTTAAATAGAAATGCTTGTTTGTGCTATTATGTGACTTGGGTTGGATGGGGTGAAGGAAGGTTGTGCAAAAGAAATTCTCAATCCTTTTCTACTGGAGGCAAAATCCAATTAAGTATCTTTTACTTTGCTAGAGAGGAAAAGGCAGAGGCTTTAGAAAGAGGAATAAGTAAAAGTGGATTGAAGGTCCACAATATCTTCATTTTTAGATTCCAAGCTGGTGTATCTATGATTTTTGTAACAAAAATAAATGGAGTATTATTGGTCATTTAAAGAGGGTCAGCATGGCATGTTTTAACGGCCCCTTCTGACATTGTATGGAAAGGAGATATTCTTTAGTTTGTAGCCAACTCTTACAAAGTTTTAGATCCCCCAAATCAAGAAAATGTTAGGGCTTTGTATTATACTCCTACCTCTGGAAAGTCCTTTTGCACATATGTCCTATTTTCAGGATTACAGTAAGTGAACTTTATATACTTCTGTTAGCTACTTGTGCAGTATTTGCGGAGCCTAATTAGCGAAATCAGTGACTTATCCTCCTGTTGGCAACATAATCTTGAGGGTCAGGAAATGAAAGTGTGACAAGAGGAGATGTAAAAGTAAAGGTATCCATAAGAATTTTCCTGTATAACTCATTGCCAGGAAGCATATTGCCTCTTAGAGAACAGAATCTCTGCTCTCTTGACAGATGAAATTACGTTATGTGTAGTGGCAAAATCAAGAATGCAGAAACTCCACGGGTTGTTGGGAGACAAGTGCGTGACATGAATGAACACATCAAACTCCTTAGACATAATGTTATTGTTTAAAAACATGGGAAGTGCCAACAAATATCAGTAGAGGAAGGGAGGTGAATGAAAGTCAGAAGCCAAAATCAACAAAATAGCTCCTTAAGTCACTGCCTGGAGGTGCTGTTTCAAAAGAAGAGGAAACACGAAAAGTTACACTGAAAGGTGAGGAGGAAAGAGAAATGTTGGTGTAGAGGGGGAAGTATTTATCTTGTTGTTTATTATCGTGCACATTTTTCAAAATATGCTTTAAGACTTAGGGAAAGATTGATAAACAGGGACCAACTGTTCTTTATTAACCAAAATAATTTGGAGCTATTGTTTCCCAATTTACAAGGTAATTGGTTTCATCTAATCTTTCAAATTACTTTTAATCTGCTTTATTCTTTTCCAGTCCTCCACCTGATTGAATGTTGTTGGTATTTTCTGTTTTGGAAAGCCTAGAGCAAGTGTAGGTCATTAATTTTAATTGTGAGGTAAAGGGCCCTGCATATGAAAGTTGTACAGATATCTTATCCAGTTTAGTTTGTTCAGTGGTATTAAATTCTGTCCTCCAACTGATGAACTCTGGGTATATATTATAGATATTAACTTAAAACTTAACAAATGTGTTCCGTGTGGTTAAGTATTACAGTTCCACAAGTGCACTGACTTTTATGGGACCTTCATATTTGCCCAGTTTAGATCATCAGACAATAAAAACTGTAAATAGTTTTATTTACAATGGCAGAGTTTATTCAATGAGCTGTTAAAGATTCTCAGTGTGGTCAACAGATCTGTTCGAAAGGTATTATGTTGACACATCAATAAAACGCACTGACTGGGTAGTTTCACCATATATGCGTGTCACTACGTAATATTCCCTAATGCAGTAGTCCCTGTAATTGACTAGTTAGTGGACTAGAAAAATGAGTGGTTCATTTCCTGATGTAGGTAAATGCTTTTCTATGGTAATTTATAGTGAAGCATCAGTATATTTGATTATGGTGCATATTATAAGATGAAAGGTCAGCATGTTCTGTTTAATTTGATACCACATGGAAACAATAGGAAAAAGTTCACGATTCATTTAATGTTAATATTGTTTCTTGTTTTAAGTTTTATTAATCTGTAGTTCCATAAATGGAACTGTTTTGCTGCTATGATTTAACATTTAACGTATTTGGAAATTTTGCTATAAAATTAAGGTGTATGTGCATTTTATCACTTCAATTTCTAAGGAGTTTTTACAGCTAGATACATTTTAACATAAATGGTAACTTCTTGTCTATCAAACAAATGTATGTCTTCATGTTTTCCTATTTAGCTAATTTCTCTGCTTTAAAGTAATTACTAGAGGTTCCTTGGACCTGTAATTGTAGTATAGCATTTGCTCCAAAGAGAAATCTATGTGTTTGTCTCCTCCTGAATCCTGTTCACTTAAAGTGCAAATCCCCTGGGTTTTCTTCTGTGTAGGCTTGAGACAAAAAAGGTACAAAAATAGATTTCCCTTAAAATTGGAAGCCGTATTTTAAGGAGAACAGAGAAAATTCAGTGTTTTTTAGCATTTTGCAGTGGGCTGGTTTTCAAAGCAAAAAAACCCCAAACAACTCACCAAGCCAAAACACACACACACACCCCAAAATCAAGATTATATTTTCTAAGTGGTGAATTATGGTGCTGATTCCCGCCCCCACCCACCCCCACCCCCCACATGAACACAGTTCATGAACAGTGAAGACTGCAAAGGCATCTTCAAATTAAACTCATGGGCAAGCGATCAGCTACCTGGAAATAAGGTCGTTTTCAGCTTTGAGAAATAGTCTCTACATCTTCTATAATTTGGGAGTTTAAAATAAAAATATAATTTTACATGCTAATACAATTGATCTCTGATGGATGAACATGCTCTGCAAGGCTTGATGTTTCCGGTAGAATTAAGGGAATAGTTACCAGTTTAGTTTTCTTTAGAGAAGCAAATAGTGACCGTTAGAGGGCAGCTTAAGACTTTAACTGGAATGGATTTCTATCATGTTAATACAGTGCTTAAAATAGTTGAGGAAAACCTGCAGACCAGAACACGTTACGGAAGCTTTGTAACTGGTGAATGTGGCACTAAATACTCAGAATATAGAATCATAGAATCGTTAAGGTTGGAAGGGACCTTTAAGATCATCAGGTCCAACCATTAACCTAACCTGACAAAACCAGAGACTAGGGAGTGAGGGAGGAAGGGGGGGAAAGCATGCAGATTTCCTTGGCTTCAGACTGAACTCAAAGCCAACTTTAGAAGTGTTTAGACATGTTTGTTTGTTGTACATTACATAAGTGTCATGGGGTTTTTGTACTCTGCACCCTGACCGACCAGCCCTGCAGGCATCAGTTTGTCTAGCTTGGGTTAATATTGCTAGCTCTGCACTAACTATAACACCAGGCCTAACGTGGCTGGCATTTGTGAATGCCTCTCCTGTAGGAAGCCCTCCTACAGCCAGCAGTGGAGGTTTTTCACTGCGGTACAGTTCTAGATCCCATCAGGTGCTGTCTGTTCTCATGGTGCTGTGCCCAAAGTGCTAAACCCTCTGGGAGCCAGAAACCTGGGAAGCTATGCTGAAGCTGTCAAACTGCTTGACCCTCTGGTTGCTCTGTTCAGGACCATTTGACTGCCTCCTCATAGCAATACCTGGTGTTCAGGGTCTGAGGACACAGTGGTGAAAGTGTAAAACTGGTGGTGCACAGCTGGGTTGGCTTCAGACAGTGAAAAGTGGCTTATTACTGGGTCAGAGAAGGTGCAGGGAGCGGTACAGCTGTCTGCTTCGCTGTCATAGCTATGTAACTGCCTAGTTCTCCCCTCTGATTAATCCTAATATGATATCATGTCATGCCTGTGAAGGCCAATAGATAGGGCTCTGATTTCATTCAAGGATTGAATTTCGCTTCTAAACAAGCATGTATAAAATGTGCAATTATTTGATCAAATAGTTCCTCCTTTATTTTTCAGCTGAGCCTTCAGGGCGGATTTCAGGCTTTGTATTGTAACAGTTACTGATAAGGTAAATGCTCCAAACAGCTCAGGTAAACACGATGGACTACTGTGGGAAAAGGCAGCCAATTTTCTCACTAGTGTCAATCGGTTCAAAATCTCTTAGCTAGCACAGGAAACAAATGCACATTTTAAAAACGTATCCTGAACTTATTTGCAAATACTGTGAAAATTACGGGCAGGAGAATTTTCTGATTTTACTAAGTTCATTGACTTCACCTTAAGTATTCTTCAACTAATTAGAGATTTCTTTCCCATAGAGACTTGTTCCTTTAGCTGAAGAAGCAAGTGGTGATTTCTAGATCAAAAGGTATCTGGCTGTAGAACATGAAATGGTAGTGGTGAATAAAGTTTTCCCTTCCTCTTTTTTTTTTTTTTTATACTTGTCTTCTGGACCTCTCCACTAATTAGAGGGGAAAAAAACCTACAGCCTGCCTGTTATCCTACCAGCTTAACTACTAGAATACAGTTTTTTTTATCTCTGTACCTTTTATGCCAACGAGCAGAACTATTTAGACCTGGGTGAGAGAATTTAACCTCATCCAGGGAAAGGGTTTTGACAGTGTCTTCATTCCCAAAGGCTGCTAGAGAATATAGAGTTAGAAAACTCCCTGATGCCATTGAACTCTTCCTCATTTAGATAATGAAGATGGGTATCAAACAGTCACCGAAACTGAAAAATGCTGAAAGCTTTATTGATCAAATAAGAGACAAAATGAACAAGAAAACAGTCTTCTCCCTGTCACTGTGATGTCTGTTAGGACTGTTACATCCATAAAAATGATATGCAATAAAGCTTTCTCTAGACACAAGAATTAAGTGCAATGTAGCTACAATGGTTTCTGGTTTTGTTTTTAGAGACCCTGTAGACCTTTTTTTCCAGAACATGTTATATACAAAAAGGTGATAACAGAAACTGATGTAAGATCTGCTACAGAAGGACCACAAGTTGTTCTGAGGAAAACATGATTCCAAGCTTCCCTAGGGTCTCTGCTTTCTTTTTCCAATGATCATCTCTTTCTTCTGCTGATTTTCGATTGGGAACTATATGATGCAATTTTTTTCAGTTGGGAGCCAGATGGTGCAGAAGTTTCTGAAGTGCACGCATTCATACACTGGCATTGATCCACGTAGATATAGTTATAATTTATGATTGTTCCATTTTGACAAGTCAGGGTCACCTCTCTTGTCTGGCTGCTGAACTCGTGGCAGCAACCACATTCATGTTGCATCTGGTTTGCTTCAAGAGAATACCTGTGTTCCGCCAGGAAAAGAAAGTATACCTTCTTATTTAAAGCTGATGCACAGACACACACCCCCCTTCCCCCCCCCCAAACTTTAATTTTTTTAATTTTTAATTACCTGTCTCTTCAGTAGGGAAACTGTTCTTGCTTCTATTGAGTATAATTCCACTCAGTAGAATCATATAAACACATTAACTTTGTTACCACTGTGTAATCATAGACCCTTTGGGTTATCAAGTCCAACTCTAAACCTAACACTGCCAAGTCCACTGCTAAACCATCTCCCTAAGTGCCACATCTACGTGTCTTTTAAATACCTCCAGGGATGGTGACTCCACCACTTCCCTGGGCAGCCTGTTCCAACGCTTGACAACCCTTTCTGTGAAGAAATTTTTCCTAATTTCCAATCTGAACAACTTAAGGCTGCTTCCTCTTCTCTTATCGCTTGTTACTTGGGAGACAAGCCTGACAATCACCTGGCTACAGCCTCCTTTCAGGTAGTTGTAGAGAGTGATAAGGTCTCCCCCGAGCCTCCTTTTCTCCAGACTAAACAGACTAAACAACCCCAGTTCCCTCAGCTGCTCCTCATAAGACTCTTCACCAGCTTTGTTGCATTTCTCTGAATGTGCTCCAGCACCTCAATGTCTTTCTTGTAGTGAGGGGTGCAAAACTGAACACAGTATTCAAGGTGCGGCCTCACCAGTGCTGAGTACAGGCGGACAATCACTTCTGTTGTCCTGCTGGCCACACTGTCCCTGACACAGGCCAGGATGCTGCTGGTCTTCTTGGCCACCTGGGCCCACTGCTGGCTTGCATTCAGCTGGCTGTCAATCAATACCCCAAGGCCCTTTTCCACTGGGCAACTTTCCAGCCACTCTTTCCCAAGGCTGTAGCATCACATGGGGTTGTTGTGACCCAAGTGCAGGACCTGGCACTTGGCTTTGTGGAATCTCATACCAATTGGCATTGGCCCTTTGATCCAGTCTGTCCACATCCTGCTGTAGAGCCTTCCTACCCTCAAGCAGATCAACACTCCTGCCCAACTTGGTGTCATCTGCAAACTTACTGAGGGTGCACTCAATCCTCTTGTCCAGATCATTGCTAAAGATATCAAACAGAACTGGCCCCAGTACCGAGCCCTGGGGAACACCGCTTGTGACCAGTTGCCACCTGGATCTAACTCTGTTCACCACTACTCTTTGAGCCTGGCCACCCGGCCAGTTTTTTACCCAGTGAAATGCATGCCTGTTGAGGCCATGAGCAGCCAGTTTCTCCAGGAAAATGCTGTGGGAAACAGTGTCAAAAGCTTTAGTAAACTCCAGGCAAACAACATCCACGGCCTTTCCCTATCTGGTTAGTCAAGCAGGACTTGCCTTTCCTAAACCCATGCTGACCGGGCCTGATCACCTCTTTGCCCTGTATGTGCCACCTGATGGCACTCAGGATGATCTGCTCCATAACCTTCTTTGGCACCAAGGTCAGGCTGACAAGCCTGTAGCTCCTCAGATCCTCCTTCCAGCCCTTCTTGTAGATTACACATTACACATCTTGTAGATCACATTTGTTAGCCTCCAGTCAACTGTGACCTCCCTGGTTAGCCAGGACTGCTGATAAATGACGGAAAGTGTCTTGGTGAGCACTTCTGCCAGCTCCCTCAGTACCCTTGGGTGACTGATTAACTAGAGAGACCAGTATAAATGAAGCTTTAGAGATGCTAAATTAAGATTTTTGAAACTTACACTGAGGAGCCAGGACAAGTTCCTTCACAATATCCCAGTTCAACAGGCTCAGAAGATTCACAATCACCGTGGCGGATCACAGTTTTTTTGCTGTAAGGTTTGCAGTTTGTAGCTTCATAAAAAGAGGGGGAAAAAACCCAGATACTTCAAATCACTAGTTCAGAACTAAATGAATACTAAAACAATTTCAAAGTTCATCATGCCTGAGTATTGAGAATCAGTATGTGACAGTGGCAGGGGGATACTGGGTAACGTATCTGGGGTTTTCAGGTTATTCTTTGATCTCAGCTGTACTGTGTCTTTGGAAGATAATGCAGAGGCTTGAGCACTGGTGGTTTGACTTGTGGTATGCAGTACCAGGAAAACAAATTTGCTTTTTCCTATTGAATAACTAGGGAAACACTGGGTCTTGATAAATAGAATAAGTGAAATCTGGGGCAGTGAAGAATCCTTCCATCCACTCAAAGACAGTTAGAAGTTGAATACAGCACTCTTCAAGCAGAAAACACGAACACAGCATTACTTACGTTTACATATTTTGCAGCAGCCATCGGGAGTAGTCTCTGCTTCATCCTTTGCAAAAGTAAAGAAGGAGGACTTGTATTAATGCACAGATGACAATCATGAGTATGAATATGAGTTAGCATTACTGATATTGGGCAGAAGGCTCCTCTGTGATTAACACTGAATGAAACCATGGATGACTTACTCTCCCCACCATAGAAGTCTTGAATCTTTGTAAAAATACTAAGCTTTTCTTATTACTAATTTTACAGCAAGGTTAATTTTATTCTTAAGACATTCCTGCAACTTTACTGGAAGTGATTTATAGTATTCTTCCTTGCTCCCCTCCCCCTGGCCTTGTTCTTTTAAACACCATTCAATTGATGAAGAATTGATTAAAACTTACAGGATTGCACTCTCCTGGGTTGTACTCGGGGCATACTTTTTTTGTTTGGACTGCAACAAATTGATCTTCAATTTTTTCACATTTGTAATGGCTGCAATTGTCGAGTGGCAGGATCTCATCAACCTAAGGTTTTATAAGAAAAGAAAACAATTATTTTTTTCATTGTGATCAGGTATAGTATGATTACTTCAAAAATGTCTAAGCTAATTAAGTTTTCACACTTCAAAGATTCTCAGATGCTTCTGAACTTCTTTCAAGTAGCAAAAGTGAAATTTTGCAAACTGTGGCTGACTTGAGAGTTTAAATCCTGGATCTGAACACTCAAACCACAAATTAGAAACCATTGCCCAGTTAACCACACATTTGTTATTTGTTGTTGTTATTCCAAGTAAGTGTTCAATTCAGAAAACTGGTGTGTTGTTTTTAGAGTAATTACAGTGTTAGATTTTTACTAGTAAGGGACATGAGTTCACTCTTTGCTGTTCTAACCTGTATTGGCTAACAGAGAGATCTGAAAATGAAAGGAATACTTACATTAAGCACATGAACAGTGTTGTTACTTAGTTTGATTGCACAAGCTACTTCAATACACTTCCCACAGCATTCTCCATCCTCAGTCATATATTGATGACCCTACTCGCAAGGATATGAAAGAGAAAGTATATTGAGCTGGCGATGGAGAGTTCTAGTCTTCCTGTAATTGAGGGCAGCCTAGAGAATCTGAACTCACCAGTGGGCAAGATGTCTCACACTGAACTGTTTCACAATGCACAATGTTTGCCTTAGTCACTGGATCTTTCTCAGAACTGCAGGTACATTTCTTACATGAATTGATTACTGTTGACATTCCAACCTGGAAGACAGAAAAAAAAATTCAAACGGCAACAGTTTCTATATAATGTATAGGCAGAGTTGAAAGCATTGCTGAGAACCATTAAGGTTGCTGAAATGCAAATGAGTTGTTCAGCTCTTTTTGAACACAAAGTTGTGTGGCTTTATGCCTTGTAAGAAAGCGCACATTTGGAGGAAACTAAATAAAACAATATAAAAGAGAAAAGTAAATTAATAAAATGCAGGTAAGACTGGTTTGTACTGTTTCATTATTTTACCAGCTTTTCAAGGCTCCATTTAAGATTTTTTTTTTCCCTGTAAGTCATGTTCAGTGGTTATAAAACAATTATAGTTTACAAATGGAAATTAAAATAATTGGGTACATACGCAGATACATATGCGGGGACACATTTACAAATGGATTTTAGTTTTTCTGAAATGTATCCCCAGAAGTCTCCAGTGCAAATGTTTAAATTTTGACTAAATGAACTAAGTAGCAATTTTAGCAAAAGATTTAGGTATCTATTAAAGCAACAATCCTAGCTTTATTTTTGAAGGTTTTCTGGGTTTATATCAGAGTGGTTGAGTTTGGGCTAAACACAAAAACTTCCAGTTAAGGGCTAGAGACAAAAACGCATGTACGGGGAAAAGAACTTTCTCAAAGGTCTATTTTGGTAGAAAGGGTGTACATTTCACTTCCAACAGTATACCACTATAAGTAGCATTCTCACCATGTACATTGTACCATCAATCACACAGATGTCAGGTATCCGTTCTGAAAAACAAAAAAAAATAGTTCTGAAGTAACCTCAAATTGTGAGACTTCCTGAGAAGTCAAGATGTTATCAAGGTTTGTTAGTAACAGAGGTATTATGGAAAACTTGAATTCAATTCCCCCTTACGTGCCTAGACCTCATATTTAGTATAGTTGGATGTTTAAGTAGTTTCATCTTTGAAATTATCTAGAAAAGTTGAGGATGAATGGCTTCGAACTTGAGCTATGCATGAAAAATGCCTTTTTTCCCCTTTCAGTATCAGGTTCACTTCAAATTAAATTAGTTGTTTCCTCTTTGAACCCTAGAATTCCAGTAACCTTCAACGATACCTTTGTCATTGATTCTTTAAGACCTCTCAGAACATGGCTTGGATGGAAGATGGACTCTGAATAGAAAAAGGTATTCTTATCGTGGTAATATAAATAACTTGACAACATAGCAGAGCCCATTCATGTCTTTCACAGAACTACTTCAAACTTTTCTGTTACTTTGTTTTGACCTTCCTGTTTCAGGCTTAATTTATGGCTACCTTTTTCTTTTTACTCTTTTGTATAAATATATATGTATAAAAATTTATGTATATAAATAAACATATGTAACTTGGATTTTCAAATTTTCATGAGCATTCAGCAACAGTGTAAGTATAATTATTATTTTTCATATATTGAGAATTCAGTTACTGGTTACAATTCACTTTGTGTTATTGCTTCATGTTACTTGCTTTTGTAGTTGACTTAATGTTTCTGCTGGCTTATTCTTATGTTTATGCATCTTAGTTTAGCTACAATTAGGCTAATGCTAATGTGCTCTGATGTTACATTAATAACACTAAATAAAATGCATTAATAACCTTTATGATTACAGATATGGAGATGAGATACATAGACCACTTGAAGGTTCAAAGTATTATGCTGCTCTCCCACCCATTCCAATTCTCTCTGCAAACTGAAATGAAATAAACATTTCGGTTTTAAATAAACTTCTAACCCGTATTTAGCCAAAAATTGATGTGTTCACTGAGCCAGAACAATTTAAAGAAGGTTTTGCTCTTATTGTGATATGTGAAGAACTTGCTTAGATATTAACAGAAGCACAAATGTAATTTACCAGAGTGTATGTATGTATTTTTAAGACTTACGGCATTCAAATTCAGGACAACATGGGTCTTTTGGTGGTAGTACAGGCATGGAAACAAATCCTAGGTCACAAACTGGTGTCTGAACTGTTTGGCATAGGAGCGGCTGGCATTGTACGGTAGCAGTGAGTGGGTCACAGACACACTCCTGGCACTCACTTATCCAGTTCTCTCCAGGCTGAAAATATATAAATGATTTATTTTCAAGTGCTCTCTCACCCTAGTTGTTCTGTTTCAACTTGAGATAGACTCTCAAAGTCGGTAGGGAGCAGATTAGAGTTTTCTTAGCATATGAATTCAGGCCTTAAGAGCAGGCAAGCTGAGAACAATCATGGAATTTTCTTCTGTGTAGAAAAAAAGAGATTTTAACACTTTCATAGCTAGTCTGCTATTTCTCTGACATTTAAATGTTTCTTATTGAAAAAAGCCTCTCCCATGGTATTAGTGATCTCTTCCATCTCCAGATTACTTAAAAGCCTGGTAATGCCAGGTTGAATTGTGTGCTCTCAGGTGATTTGTGACATGACCTATTTTGTTATTGAAATACATACAAGTTCATTTGAATGGGCGATTAGAGGACACAAATAAAGCTGTTTTTGCCATGGTGATATATTAGAAAATAATGAGGGGAACCACCTTTCGTGGAGGATTGACATCAGTACAGTTTCTTTCTACTGAAGTTGTGAGGGACGTTGCTGTGGTTGGTGAAGTGGAAGAAAATACATGTTCTGTGGATGAGGCAGCTTGTGTTGTAGTTTTTGAGGCAACTGAAGTGAAAGGAGTTGCTGAAGGACATGGTCCCTGGAATGGGTCAATTTCACATTCCTTGCTGCAAAGTGCATAAAAATTACAGCCAGCACTATCTGTTCTGTTGTATACCACTTCCCCTGTAGACGAAAATTGGAGGAGAAATTAAAAGAAAACTAAAAATACTTAGGAAAAAAAAAACAAGACAATATTGCAAAAATATACAGTGTTCTCATGTATAAAAAGTTCTGTGTTTAAGTGATTTTGAGTGGTTATCTTTAGTTGAATAGAGTATTAAGATTTATATTGCTTATGAAAATTTTTATAACCATAAAATAAGACACTTACCGGGAGAAAAAAAAATACCAAATACATGACAAAAACATGGAGTTGTTCTGCTTGATGTAATTGTCATTTCTGGATGGGGGAGGGTGGTGACAGTGGTTGTTAATTGTGTAGTTTGGATTTCTACAGTGGACATTTCTGCAGGAGACGATGTGGTGGTGTAGCCTGCAGTGCTGAATTTGGGTGCTGATGTTGTTTGACAGTCACAGCACAGCACCTTGACTTCATAGTTGAAGCACATGGGGTACTTTCTGATCTGATCCTTATTTCTGCACACAAGACCAGTGTCAAGGCTGCACTCAAATTTCTGTCCCAGTTTATCTAGACTCCTATAAGGGTAATCTTTTGCACGGCACTTGATATCTTGTGGCTTGTCGCACAGTGCATAGCCAGCGGCTCTTATTTTTGCAAATGTCTCTATGTCTCCATTTTCGCTACCAGGACTAGGAGAATCCAAGTCAAACCACTGTGTCCAGACACAGTGCTGTTGGCAGCTCTTTGTGGTCTTGGAGGTGCTGGCAGTGATGGTGGTTGCTGAGGTGCGCACCATTTGTGTGGATGTGAAGATGGTTGTGCCTTCTGTCAGAGGTGGCGAGGTCTTGGTAGTGCTGGCGCTGCTGGTGGTAGTGATGGTGGTTGTGCCTTGTGTTGGTGGGGCATTGGTACTGGGGACAACAGTGGTGCCAGCGGTGGTTCCTATTTTTGTCTCAGGGGCAGTGGAGGTGGTGGTGGGTGATGTTGGAGGTTGGGTCGTGACAGTGGAGGTTTCTGGTGGAGCAGACGTGGCTGTGGACGGTCTGGTTGTGCTGGAGGTGGTGGCAGTGGTACTGGCTGAGGTGGGCACAGGTGGTGGTGTTGTGATGGTGGTTGTTCCCTGTGTTGGAGGTGGCGAGGTCTTGGTAGTGCTGGCGCTGCTGGTGGTAGTGATGGTGGTTGTGCCTTGTGTTGGTGGGGCATTGGTACTGGGGACAACAGTGGTGCCAGCGGTGGTTCCTATTTTTGTCTCAGGGGCAGTGGAGGTGGTGGTGGGTGATGTTGGAGGTTGGGTCGTGACAGTGGAGGTTTCTGGTGGAGCAGACGTGGCTGTGGACGGTCTGGTTGTGCTGGAGGTGGTGGCAGTGGTACTGGCTGAGGTGGGCACAGGTGGTGGTGTTGTGATGGTGGTTGTTCCCTGTGTTGGAGGTGGCGAGGTCTTGGTAGTGCTGGCGCTGCTGGTGGTAGTGATGGTGGTTGTGCCTTGTGTTGGTGGGGCATTGGTACTGGGGACAACAGTGGTGCCAGCGGTGGTTCCTATTTTTGTCTCAGGGGCAGTGGAGGTGGTGGTGGGTGATGTTGGAGGTTGGGTCGTGACAGTGGAGGTTTCTGGTGGAGCAGACGTGGCTGTGGACGGTCTGGTTGTGCTGGAGGTGGTGGCAGTGGTACTGGCTGAGGTGGGCACAGGTGGTGGTGTTGTGATGGTGGTTGTTCCCTGTGTTGGAGGTGGCGAGGTCTTGGTAGTGCTGGCGCTGCTGGTGGTAGTGATGGTGGTTGTGCCTTGTGTTGGTGGGGCATTGGTACTGGGGACAACAGTGGTGCCAGCGGTGGTTCCTATTTTTGTCTCAGGGGCAGTGGAGGTGGTGGTGGGTGATGTTGGAGGTTGGGTCGTGACAGTGGAGGTTTCTGGTGGAGCAGACGTGGCTGTGGACGGTCTGGTTGTGCTGGAGGTGGTGGCAGTGGTACTGGCTGAGGTGGGCACAGGTGGTGGTGTTGTGATGGTGGTTGTTCCCTGTGTTGGAGGTGGCGAGGTCTTGGTAGTGCTGGCGCTGCTGGTGGTAGTGATGGTGGTTGTGCCTTGTGTTGGTGGGGCATTGGTACTGGGGACAACAGTGGTGCCAGCGGTGGTTCCTATTTTTGTCTCAGGGGCAGTGGAGGTGGTGGTGGGTGATGTTGGAGGTTGGGTCGTGACAGTGGAGGTTTCTGGTGGAGCAGACGTGGCTGTGGACGGTCTGGTTGTGCTGGAGGTGGTGGCAGTGGTACTGGCTGAGGTGGGCACAGGTGGTGGTGTTGTGATGGTGGTTGTTCCCTGTGTTGGAGGTGGCGAGGTCTTGGTAGTGCTGGCGCTGCTGGTGGTAGTGATGGTGGTTGTGCCTTGTGTTGGTGGGGCATTGGTACTGGGGACAACAGTGGTGCCAGCGGTGGTTCCTATTTTTGTCTCAGGGGCAGTGGAGGTGGTGGTGGGTGATGTTGGAGGTTGGGTCGTGACAGTGGAGGTTTCTGGTGGAGCAGACGTGGCTGTGGACGGTCTGGTTGTGCTGGAGGTGGTGGCAGTGGTACTGGCTGAGGTGGGCACAGGTGGTGGTGTTGTGATGGTGGTTGTTCCCTGTGTTGGAGGTGGCGAGGTCTTGGTAGTGCTGGCGCTGCTGGTGGTAGTGATGGTGGTTGTGCCTTGTGTTGGTGGGGCATTGGTACTGGGGACAACAGTGGTGCCAGCGGTGGTTCCTATTTTTGTCTCAGGGGCAGTGGAGGTGGTGGTGGGTGATGTTGGAGGTTGGGTCGTGACAGTGGAGGTTTCTGGTGGAGCAGACGTGGCTGTGGACGGTCTGGTTGTGCTGGAGGTGGTGGCAGTGGTACTGGCTGAGGTGGGCACAGGTGGTGGTGTTGTGATGGTGGTTGTTTCCTGTGTTGGAGGTGGCGAGGTCTTGGTAGTGCTGGTGCTGCTGGTGGTAGTGATGGTGGTTGTGCCTTGTGTTGGTGGTGCAGTGGTATTGAGGATAGTCGTAGTGCCAGCAGTGTTTGTCGTTTCTGACTGGGGTAGCGTGGAGTTAGTGGGTAGTGATGCTGGTGTCTTTGTTGCCACAGCTGTGATTTGTTCTGGAGTTGATGTGGTGTGGTAACCTGTAGTTGAGACCTGAGATGTCATTGCTGTAACTGAAGTTTCAGTCAGAGGTGTCGTCTTTTCTCTGTCTTTTGGTGATTCTGTAGGTACTTCGGATTTTTGTGGTTCAGTGTCTTGTTTTTGTGTTGTTGGTTTTATCTTCGTCTGTAATGTAATTGGTGTTGATTTTACAGCAGTAGTTTTTATGAATTCTTCTGTGGTTATTGGTGTTGTAGTTTGTATTTCTGAACATGGCATATAGCTGCAGCATGATATTCTGATTTCATAATTATAGCAGTGCTTAGATTGTTGGTCTTTGTTATTGCATATTAATCCTCTGCTTTCACTACATTCTACTGTTTGGTTAAGGTTGTTTATTTCTGTATCTGGGTGTTCTTTGGCTCTGCATTGAACAACCTTTGGGTTTTTACACACACTGTATCCTTTATCTCTGAGTTTTTCAAATGTTTCATAATCTCCACTGTCCTCTTTGTTTTCAGGCTGCATGGAATCATACCATTCTGACCAGGCACATACATTCTTCACGCATACAGTTGTGGCTTGTGTTGCTGTTGTCATTTCTGTAATTAAAGAAGGAAACATAAGTTTTTCCTGTTCTTATTAAAGAAAATGCCAGGAAAAAAATATTCATCTTCCATCAATTTTAATGTTGTATGTAATATTATATATGTTAAAGTATTATTTTAATTTTAATGACCTCCCTTTGACAGTCTTGAATTTTGTGCCTAAGGTAGGTTTTGATCTGATGTTTGTATTATTTTTCTAGTGGTGTTTTATGTGATGTTTATTAAAAAATTGTAGTTAAATATAGCTAATATGATTTATCTTCATGTGGAATGTCAATACATAGGATAATATGGTCTCATGATTGCTATGGTATAAGTAAGAATAGGTTTTATTCTCCTTGGTATTACCTCTGTACTTATTTATACTTAACCACAAAGGCTTTAAAATATTTTTACAGGTTAATGGCTTTTCTACTTATTTTAATTTTGTAACATGTAATATATTTATAAATATAAAATAGAAAATATATATTTAACACATATGCATTTTATATATAATACATTATAATATAGAATACACATATACAATATATATGAAATATATAATCTAGTAAGTATTTTCTACTTATTTTAATAAGATTTCTTTTCATATTCTTAGCATTTTGGAGATAACCATGTGGAATATATACCACTTTCTTCATACGAATGTTACTTAATAGAAGACTTAAAGTTGAATATTCAGTTCTTGCTGTAGTATTGTATAATTTTGTGGAAAGTTTTCTCAGAATTATGTAGTCACTACAATGAGTTACTGCAGGAATACTGTAGATGTGTACTGCAGGAGTAGAAGGAAAATGTTGATTTGGTTACTAAATACAATTAAGAAAAGTTCCAAAGACACTTTTGAAATAATGTGAGCATTCCCTCAAACTAGATTTCTTATCTTCGTCTTGGGCTTACTTGGTTGGTAATTTTAAAAATGGTAGTAATTGTCTTTTGTGTTTTCAGAAGTTGGTCTAGAACTGCTGGTTTTTGTTTGCAAGGAAATTAGGAGATTCTCCAGGGTGCAATGATTAATAAGCTCTATTATTTTTTTTCCCCTGGAAAAACCATAGTGAAACAGTGGAGACTGAGTTTGTAAGAAATGCTGTACTCATTTCTACATCTTTGATTACGGTCTTCTTCAGCAGCTGAAGCTGCCAGATGAATAAGTGGCTCTAGCAGAAATTGACAGTTTCAAGTAAAATTATATGCCATTAACTGATGAAAGGCCCTCCCTTTCAGGCAATTTTCAGTCCCTTCCAGAGTTATTCTAAAGAGTATTCATGCGTACCTGAAGCAGTAGTTGTGGGCTGACTTGTAGAAAATGTAAATGGGGTTGTTGTAAAGATGCCGCATTTAAAGATGTTTCTGTTTATTGTTCCATTGACGTCGCATGTTGCACTGAAACACCATCCAGTTCCATCTGTGGTGTTGTAGATGAGTTCACCATATTTATAGCTGTTCCCTTCATAAATGCAGTGGCATGCTGTAATTCAGAAGTTTATTGTCAGACATCTATGAAAAGATAATATCCAGTATTTCATTTTCTTAATTATTCTTCGTAGCTGTCTTACCTTTATCATCAAACTTGCACTGTAAACCTTCTGATGTGCATTCACTGAAATAAAAAACATTAAAAAACACATTTTTTTTGATTATGAGGTAATTTTATTAGTCATCTTTCTGCCAGATACTAGCATCAAGAGACAGGACACTTTGTGTTTATTCCTTGAGTTTCAGGTTCATGTTGGCTTCTTCTTTGCCATTGTTTTCCAAAATTTTTATATTAAACCCAAACTTATAAATTGAAGTGAAGCTAAATATTATGCAAAACTACAGGTAAAAGTCTTAAGGAAGACTTTCTTCTTTTCTTGTTATCACTTTCCTTGCACTTGCAATGGTTTTGTACTAAAAAGCAGGCTTCACAGGGAAAGAGTTTAAATACTACAAGCAGTATAAAAATGTAATAAAATCCTTGGAAGTAGACTCCTGTTAGATATCTATACTCCTGGAACAATATTTTTTCTGCCACAGGAATGGGAAATAGAGAAATCCTGGTCATAAAGGACTTACTGTTCTTGTTGTATCTTTATGCTGAGGATTTACAACATAATCAGGAACAAATTCAACAGAAAATAAAATCACGTAAGAACTTATTACTACTAATGTAGTAAGTAATGGGTTCCTACTGGCATTAGATAGTAAGGCATTATTTTTACACAGGCAGCAGAAACTAGCCCTGTCACATAACAGGAACATGCATTTTCCCAGTGCTGTTTTGATAATTTTTCCTTGTACACAATTAGGCTGGTATGTTAAGTCTTACCATAAATTACATTCATCTCGTCTATATATCTTTCCATCTTCATTATCATAACAGTCACAGAGACTGACGCACTTCATCTGATCCTCATGAAAATATGGCTTCTCTGGTGGGCAGTTAGGGTAGCAGCCTGAAGGGAGGAAAAGGCATACAAAAGGTAGAAAAGGTGAGAATAAGACACATTCAGTAAAAGTTTTATTTGTGCAAAATGTTTTTGCAGGTCTTGTTTTTAATAGCCATAACTTTTACTACTTAAATTTTTCCAATAATTCTAGGAAGTAATGCGGAGTGCTAGCATCAGCAGAGCCCACCCACAAGGACTTAGTCCTATAGATGTTTTTAACTCCAGTTTCCCTACTCTGGCACCAGTCATGTGGAAGGAATGATGTTAAAGAAAATTGAATGGTGCAGATGCACCTTATGGAGGAAATACTCTCCATTAAGACCATTAAAAATATAATAAAATGTACCCACTTAAAGGTACTTGCAGCTCTTTACCTTCTAAACCTGGCAAGTTATGGAGGCATTTTCCACTTGGGTTCCTACAGGTCTTCATACAGGAGGCTCCACAAGGCTTATAGTGCCATTCACATTCCCCTTGTTGATTGTAGTAATCACAGAACAGTGCTAAGGAAAGACAGGAATTTGGACATGTTCAGGAAAAAAAAAAAAAGAGCTTTTTTTGACACGTCTGTTCATCATATCCCTGCAATGCTGCTTGAACAGTCTTGAAAACAGTGAATAAATAGGTAGAAATTGTGTGACCATCAAAAGAACTTAGAGTAAAAAGACTACACAGTGAGATGATAATGCACATACATAGGATAACCTGGAGTGTGTGTTCAAGGACATCAGCAAGGCATCGCACATTTAGCTACACTCTCACAAGAAGTGTTTATGACACAAAACTCACGACAGATTGATGGGGTTCTCCAGGCTATGCAGACACCAACTTCACTACATGCTTGAGCATAGGCAGCTACTGCTGTACAAAAGCAATCACAGTCTCCTCCGGTGTCACATGCACAAGCATCTGTCACACATGCTTGGTAATATGTTGTTGGTTCAACCTGTTATTAGAAAGAAATGTAATACTATACATCCTGCCTTCTAAATTTTTTCTTGGCTTTGCTAGGGTAATTTTCTTAAAATTGTAATATCTCAGAAGAAAGGCCTACATCAGTAATTTCTTTTTCTTTTGTTTATATACACGGTTAAAAACCAGATGATGCCAAATGATACATCCAAATCACATACTGACAGATTTTAGACACCCAGACTTGTGTCCTAGTGGAAAATTAGATTTGTGTTCCAAGCACAAAGCAGTATTAGGCAACTGCACTTGAAAATGAAGGCCTCTGGTAATGGAGAGAACGAAGGTAATAGGAAGGGAACAGAGTTACCCTGCATTGTTTGGTATGTACTTAGTGTCAGATAAAGACTATGCTGATACTTCATTACTATGTTATTTTTTCATTTAACTGGTGTTCTGTACATGGTATATGAGAATTTTCATTCTAGTCACACTACAAGAAAATAGTAATTTTGAAATTATTATTCTTTTGTAATTGGTCAATATTTCCTATGAACTACATGTCCTTTTTTTTCTTACAGGTAGGGACTATAAATCTGTCCCATTGAGCGGGATTCAGATTGAAGTTTTCCTGACACAATTCAAAGTGAACGATGTTAATGAATTGGGCATGCATGTTAAAATGTATGAGGATATCAGCTTTAATAACACACAGACCTAGTCTTCACACAGTAAACTTCTGCCCTGGTAATACCTGAGAGTGACAGGCAGCAAAGACGTTGCTGTTGATGATGCTACACTGTTTCTCTGACCAGGACTTTCGATAAGGATTGGTAGAACATGGGTCCTTTATGCTATAAGCATCAGGACATGTAGAGGATACTTTCCAGCTGTTTCCAAACTCTAGGACATTCTCTACCACAGACTGACTCCTTGTAGTAAAGTCATTGATGCCGTTGCCATCATAATTTCCACAGAGGCCACAGATCTGGCCCTGCAAAAGGAAGTAAATAGAATAATAATGGATGTGAGAAAACTTGAAACAACATCTGAGACTGAAAGAATACTTGAAATTCAGCTCTTAGAATGGTGCCCTTCCATTCAAACATTCCTGAACATCTTCATCCTGTTTCCTCAGCAACAGAACATGACCACTAAGGCTAGAAGGATACTGCTGTTGACTTTTCTTCTTTTAAATCTGAACGATAAAACCATCTTTGTCATTGTAACCTTCTGTCTTTGAGGTATGTCTTTCTTTAACAAGGAAATGAGGACTCACAGCCAACTAAGCTCTTCATTTAAGCCTTGCTTTATACAATAGTTGTACATATGAAAACCAGCCCTTACAAAGCTATCATAAATACTACCAGTCCAGCCACATAGTCTACTCATTGAGTGTTCACTGTTATGATTGCTTACAAGTATGAAAAGAAATGTCATTTCCCTTGCACACGCAGAAATATCCCTCATTGTAAATTTATGGATCTGTAAAACTGTGATAGGCTACAATAGACACTATGCTTTCTCAATGAATCTAAGGTGCATGCTTTCCCCATTAATGCTATTTCTATAAAGTGCCAGCTGGTGAGGAAGCAAAAGAATGTAGGATATCAAAATAAATCTGTATATTTAGTTCTAAATTACACTCAATTTATACACCTAACTGAAATGTCACTGCAGTACACAATAAGGTAGCAAATTCCTCATTTACTACAGTTCTTAGTATTTATATATCATAAACGAGGAGGAGGAGTATGACAACAGGAATACCTTTTTCTTATCACATGTATAGATATATGCTTGAAAAATACATGTTAGCATTTTACAAGAGGCTTTTACTCATAATATTTCACTTCCTTGTTCTTGAAGGATGATAATTTGATTTGTGTGTCAATGACAACCAGAAACAAGGGATCACTTTCAAGATTGAGACTACTCAGTTGATTTCTACGCATGTAGCTATGTCATTTTAATAATGTCTGATAACCTTTACCAAGGTTCAGTGGGTAATTTTAACAAAGTCAAGTCCAGAAAAGCAGTTGGCCAACTCAAGTTCTGTGAGGCCAAACAGGCACTAAAAGCCTCCCTCAGAGTTCAGAACAGCAGCAGGATGATGACATGGCTTCCTGAGCAACATGGGATGTCCTGCAGGAATGCTAGAAACATCATCTGCTTGGGATCTTGGCAGGATCACAACAAAATTCACACCCAGTCCAAATCTGGACTATAAATTGTCATTTAACTGCTAGTTTCACACCTTAAAATCAGGGCTGAGCTTGATGAAGATGCTGGTTTTCTTGTCCCACATGAGGATCAGTCCGCTTGTGGTCTCAATTACCAAGTACATACCCATATAGCGGACTGTGTATGGCACCTCATCATTTTGTCCTCTCATTACAACACTGACATGCTCCTCACCAAGTATCAGTTCATAGCTCTGAAACAGGAGGAAAAGGTGATTAGAAATGAACTCAATAGATGCAGCTGTGCTCTTAAAGATCTTTTTCTGTTTTTAAGAGTAGTACAAATAGTTTATATAATGAAAACAATTAATCCAAATTCGATAAATCAAAACTTCATAGTTCAAATCTCAGTTCCTGAAACTGTGATATAAAAGTATTTTAAAAGCATGTAGGTCAAAAAAGGGTGTTTTGGTAGTCATGAGGAACTACATTGAACAGGGCAAAATAATCTTGTGACTTGATAGCCTAAATTTCTGCTAAAGACAATTTTCCTGTAGTTCTGTGGTTTGCCCAAGAGTGGTATAAGATAGGGTGGGAAACTGAAAAGACAGAAAGCTGGGAAGCTCTATGAATTATTTCACTTGAATCTAATATAAGCTTAATATACAGGTTGATTTGCTTGTTAAAATATTTTTCCAGCTTCCTTGAAGCAATGGATATCTAGGCATCTCCTAAGCCCTATACAAAAAAAAAGAAAAGCCCTAGAAAAAAAACTTGTCTATATGCAAAACCTTCTTACCTCTAAGAAAACTTTGATAGATTTTGAGCAAGTTGTCCCAGTGTTGCCACAGGGAATATTTTCAGTGATAACCCTGAAGGTCCCATTAGTTGTGCCACAGTGGTCCTGGGTAGAGAATAACATTTAAAAATAGATTTTGTTTTTGTAGACATGATCCAGGTTACGTCTCATTTACTGTTGCTAATTACCAGTACCTGGACTAGTGTATATTCACAGTTTCCATTGAAGCTGAACCTTTTGTCATCAAAGGTATCATAATGACCATCTCCATAAACAGCACAGGTGCCCAGACATTGATTTTTGGTGCATTCCCACTTCCTATTCTTGCATACACTAGGAATGAGAATAAAACATTTTAGTAATAAAACAACTCCCTCTTTCATGTAGACAACATCCCGACAGCTCAGTATTTGTTTGGCAACTCATCCCTGGTAAATGCTATAAAGATTCTGGAGTGAAAATAGTCTTTTTCATTCTTCATGTAAAGAATTAAACCAAAATTATTTTCTGCTACTCTGAATGCATTAACTGCAAAATAGGATAATACATAATGAACACTGTAGTCCCATAGATTTCCTCCCATTCTGTGCTTTGGCCATCTGCCTGCATCAGAAGGAAACCTGCTCATACTGTTTAATCCAAAAATAAAAAATGTCCATCAATTGACGAAATGTGCAATCCAAAACTTTCCTCACTGCTGTACTATTTAAGATCTTTGGAAAGGCAAATGATGGAACCAGGAATGCTACTTCCAAGGAAATATTTACCAGGTGTTACAGTCAACATTGATCTTCTCCCCAGGCTGATAAGTGGCTTCATTGTGAATACATGGACATTCCTCTTCAGGAATACAACCACCATTTCCATCTAACACAAGCCCAGCTGGGCACATGCAACCAGATACACATTGAGTGCTATACTGGAAAAGTCAAGAAGAAGATATAATTTCAGATTGAAATAATCACAATAGAAAAAGGAAGATTAAATTCTCATAAAATATCTTTATATGGTCTTATTGCTGCCCAGCTTAAATGTGAGAGGACTACAAAGTACTTACAGGACAATGGAACAAAAAGGTATTACCCATTGATTTAATAGAATATAAATCTGTTAAATGTTTTATGTGTGTCAATACTGATTGCTCTGCTGAAGCCTGTGAAATTTGAAATGCATTAATCTTAAGCCTTGGTCTGTGTTAGCTGAAGAAGCCTTGCACTTTGAAGTGGGTGATTTGTGACTGAATGGAGCTTTAAAAAGAAAATAAGTAATATTTTTTTTCAGTTTGGTTTAGTTACACTGAAATCTGTTTATCTCATATGGTACTTATTCACCAAATGGCATGTGGCTACCATGCACCTAGGTGGAGTAATATAATTAGATGTGCAAGAAGTTCACAATTGCATCATGGTATGAGAAAAAATGATTTCTCCTAGCCAGTTTATAGCCAGTAAAATGTGTGTCAGAGCCCTAGACATTTTCACTGCTAATTACTGTTACCTGCAGTAACTGAAAAAAGGTAGACACTAATCTTATGAAATAAACTGGATATTAGTTTACTATATTTTGGTTTAAAGGTCTCATTGTTAATTCTTCACAACATGGTTTTAGGCTTTTGCTACAAGAACAAAGTATCTATGTTGTAGATTTGGAGTAGATCAGATAGATCGATTACTTGAGCACCAAGAGCACAGACCTGGAAGCACCATCTCATCTAGCCATGACATACTTACACACTGCATATCCAGAGTTCGGCAACTTTTTTGACATTCTGCTCCGGTTGTTCCTGTAGTGATGTTTCTACAATCAAAGTAGACCATGGGAGATTTGCAGACTAGAGGAAGGAAAGAAGCGAGGGCAGTAAGAAATGGCACATGGTTTATGCCACAGCTGTAGCCATTAAAACCATCTAGAAATTCCTCGGAAATTGCGTATTTCAGTTAGTACGGATTGCTGTCCCTATTCAATCTGCTAAATAGATTCACTTCACAACACCAAATTCCCAGAAAAAAACTTCACAGTATTTCAGAAAAAAATCTTTATGAAAAAGAGGTCTTATAATTAATCTAGGGTTAGTCCTGCCTTTTATGATAACTGTTGCACTATAACTAAATGAGAAATAATTCTATTATTTAAAAATCCACTAAGAAGAATCAATTCTATCAACTATTTCTGTCCAAAACCTGGCACAGAGAAAAAAGATAAGTGAAAGATTTTTTTTTACCTGGAGTTGGATTGGGTGCTCCAATGCAATTCAGTCTTCCCTGGATGCAAGTGCTGTATGAGAGAGAAAAACGTATTTTTTCCCCTGTATGACCATGTATTGCAACACAGAGCTACTTCTCTCTTGTCAAGCTTCAGATTTTTTGAAGGAATTCCAGAATGCTGTTTTGCAGTCTCAGCGAAGCATTTCCTTCAATACCACTACCCAGTGTGGCTTCCACATGACATCCATTATTGCTTAACAGGAAAAATCATAGGTTGAACTGAGTATATGTCTCTGTTTGTTACTTACTTTCTCATAAGATCTCTCCTTGCTGGTGTTGTCATAATTTTATGCTTGAAAAATCATGGAATTAAATAGAAAATGTACCTAAACACAATTACTTAAGCGATCTAGAAATATCATAGAATTGTAAAATCATGTAGGTTGGCAAAGACCCTTATCATCACCACCAACTGTAAACTGAACGCTGCCAAGTCCACCACTAAACCATCTCCCTAAGCACCACAGCATTTAAATACTTTCAGGGATGGTGACTCCACCACTTCCCTGGGCAGCCTTTTCCAACGCTTGACAACCCTTTCAGTGAAGAAATTTTTCATAATACTCAATCTAAACCTCCCCTGGTGCAACTTGAGGCCACTTCCTCTTGTCCTATCATTTGTTACTTGGGAGAAGAGACAAACACTCACCTGGCTACAACCTCCTTTGAGGTAGTTGTAGAGAGCAATAAGGTCTCCCTTCAGCCTCCTTTTCTCCAGGCTAAACAACCCCAGTTCCTTCAGCCACTCCTGACAAGACTTATGCTCTAGACGTTTCACCAGCTTCATTGCCTTTCTCTGGACATGCTCCAGCACCTCAAAGTCATTCTAGTAGTTAGGGGCCCAAAACTGAACACGGTATTCAAGGTGGGGCCTTACCAGGGCTGAGTACAGCTGGATAATCACTTCCCTAGTCCTGCTGGCCACGCTGTTTCTGATACAAGCCAGGATGCTGTTGGCCTTCCAATACCTAGGCACACTGCTGACTCATATTCAGGTGTCTGTCAGGCAACAACCCCAGGTCCTTTTTCACCAGGCAGCTCGTTATCAGGGAGTGTAGTGATAGGACGAGAGGTAATGGTTTAAAACTGAAAGAGGGTAGATTTAGATTAGATAGTGAGAAGAAATTCTTTACTCTGAGGGTGGTGAGACACTGGAACAGATTGCCCAGAGAAGTTGTGGAGGCCCGATCCCTGGAAGTGTTCAAGACCAGGTTGGATGGGGCTTTGAGTAACCTGGTCTAGTGGACGGTGTCCCTGCCTGTGGCAGGGGAGTTAAAACTAGATGATCTTTAAGGTTGCTTCCAACCCAAACCATTCTATGATTTTATGATTCCAGCCACTCTTCCCCGAGCCTGTAGCATCGCATGGGGTTGTTGTGACCCAAGTGCAGGACCCAGCACTTGGCCTTATGGAGTCTCATACAATTGGCTTCGGCCCACCGATCCAGCCTGTCCAGAACCCTCTGTAGAGCCTTCCTACCCTCAAGCAGATCGACACTCCTGCCTAACGGCATTTTCTGCAAAGTTACTGAGGGTGAACTTGATCCCCTCATCCAGGTCATTGATAAAGGTATTAAAGAGGACTGGCCCTGATACTGAGCCCTGGGGAGCACCACTTTTGACCGCCCGCCACCTGGGTTTAACTTCATTTACTACAACTATTTGGGCCCAGCCATCCAGACAGCTTTTTACCCAATGAAAAGTATGCCCATCCAAGCCATGAGCAGCCAGTTTCTCCAGGAAAATGCTGTGGGAAATGGTGTCAAAGGCATTACTCTAAAGTCCAGGTAAACAACACCCACAGCCTTTCTCTCATCCACTAAGTGGGTTACCTTGTCATAGAAGGAGATCTGGTTAGTCAAGCAGGACTTGCCTTTCCTAAACCCATGCTGACCAGGCCTGATCACCTGTTTGCCCTGTACGTGCCACCTGATGGCACTCAGGATGATCTGCTCCATACCCATGCTGACCAGGCCTGATCACCTGTTTGCCCTGTATGTGCCACCTGATGGCACTCAGGATGATCTGCTCCATAACCTTCTTTGGCACCAAGGTCAGGCTGACAAGCCTGTAGCTCCTCAGATCCTCCTTCCAGCCCTTCTTGTAGATGGGCATCACATTTGTTAGCCTCCAGTCAACTGTGACCTCCCTGGTTAGCCAGGACTGCTGATAAATGATGGAAAGTGTCTTGGTGAGCACTTCTGCCAGCTCCTTCAGTACCCTTGAGTGACTCCCGTCTGACCTCATATATTTATGTGTGTTGAAGAGGTGTAGCAGGTCACTAACCATTTCCTCTTGTATTATAGGGGTTTCATTCTGCTCCCCATCCCTGTCTTCCAGCTCAGGGGAATATGTACTATTCTTAAAAGTTGAAAATAAAGTTGAAAAAAATGAAAGAGCATTGTTTTGAAATTCAGGCAAAGCAGAGTGAGACCAGTTTAAATGTAGCATATTTCAATGAGAGAATACATATACAATTACCTGAGTGTTTTGCAAAAGATCCACTTACCATACAAGCCCATTTTCATTGACAACTTCTCCAAATGGTACGGGAGATCCTCTATAGTAGCAGGGGCATTCATTAGCAGGCACGCATTTGCCACGCTCATCCATGTAGGTTCCATTTACACAGGTGCAGCCATCAACTGGGACAAACTTAATGTTGCATGTGACATCAGGCTCACTCAGTGACCGACAAGTGGGTTGACAGGAAGAGATGGTATAGCTGTAGCTTAGGGATTTAGGACATGAGGTGGTGTATTTTGCTTAAGAGAGGAAAATAGAATAGGTTTGTTAATTCCAGATGGTAATTTCTGGTGGGAAAAAAGAAACCATATGCAGTAGAAATAATACGTAAACAATACTGAACACCTCTGCCTATTTTGCATCTTTCATGTAAATGTATTTCTGAATACTTCCAGAGTTAGACCTGAAAAGCTACTATACATATGGAATAAGTGATAAATGCAAAGAAGAAAATATTTTTTCAAATGACATTTCAGAAAGAAACCTCCTTTTGATGCCGCCATTCATTGCCAAGACTTCTAAACCTCTTGAAGTACGAGACAAGATGTTTCCCTGAACGTCTCTTCGTATGGTGAAAACAGACCTTCTGGATCAGTGGAACAGAGCATGCAGCTTCAGAGACCTTTCATTTGAAAGTGTTCTGGTTACTATTACTAGTACTGTTACTCTGATATGTCACATTTTCTCTACAATAACTTGTGATATGTAAGGCTGTAGTGAAATTCAGTTGCACCGAAATAGGTGGAGGCACTTCCATAATAGCAGTCTCTTTCACAAACACGATGTGTCTCCCATCTGTTTGTATTTGTTCTTGCTAACAATGGATTGACTCTAAGGAACCAGCAGAGAATTGCTTCCAGAAGTGCACTTAACAAAATCCCTTCCTCAACACTTACTATATTTGTCTAGAAATGAGTATAAAAGAATTGCTGATCAGCAGTTTTTATTGATATATGTTCTTAGGAAAGGGCATAGTTAAGAGTACTTACAGCAGACATCAGTCCTCCATCCATGCAGCTGGATTCCTTTTGCAGCACAAGCTCTCACATAGGAAGACAGGGCTGCACACAGACAGTCCTCGCTATTTTCACAGTTACACGTGTCAAACATGCAGTTCTNAAAGTCCAGGTAAACAACACCCACAGCCTTTCTCTCATCCACTAAGTGGGTTACCTTGTCATAGAAGGAGATCTGGTTAGTCAAGCAGGACTTGCCTTTCCTAAACCCATGCTGACCAGGCCTGATCACCTGTTTGCCCTGTACGTGCCATTACTCTAAAGTCCAGGTAAACAACACCCACAGCCTTTCTCTCATCCACTAAGTGGGTTACCTTGTCATAGAAGGAGATCTGGTTAGTCAAGCAGGACTTGCCTTTCCTAAACCCATGCTGACCAGGCCTGATCACCTGTTTGCCCTGTACGTGCCACCTGATGGCACTCAGGATGATCTGCTCCATACCCATGCTGACCAGGCCTGATCACCTGTTTGCCCTGTATGTGCCACCTGATGGCACTCAGGATGATCTGCTCCATAACCTTCTTTGGCACCAAGGTCAGGCTGACAAGCCTGTAGCTCCTCAGATCCTCCTTCCAGCCCTTCTTGTAGATGGGCATCACATTTGTTAGCCTCCAGTCAACTGTGACCTCCCTGGTTAGCCAGGACTGCTGATAAATGATGGAAAGTGTCTTGGTGAGCACTTCTGCCAGCTCCTTCAGTACCCTTGAGTGACTCCCGTCTGACCTCATATATTTATGTGTGTTGAAGAGGTGTAGCAGGTCACTAACCATTTCCTCTTGTATTATAGGGGTTTCATTCTGCTCCCCATCCCTGTCTTCCAGCTCAGGGGAATATGTACTATTCTTAAAAGTTGAAAATAAAGTTGAAAAAAATGAAAGAGCATTGTTTTGAAATTCAGGCAAAGCAGAGTGAGACCAGTTTAAATGTAGCATATTTCAATGAGAGAATACATATACAATTACCTGAGTGTTTTGCAAAAGATCCACTTACCATACAAGCCCATTTTCATTGACAACTTCTCCAAATGGTACGGGAGATCCTCTATAGTAGCAGGGGCATTCATTAGCAGGCACGCATTTGCCACGCTCATCCATGTAGGTTCCATTTACACAGGTGCAGCCATCAACTGGGACAAACTTAATGTTGCATGTGACATCAGGCTCACTCAGTGACCGACAAGTGGGTTGACAGGAAGAGATGGTATAGCTGTAGCTTAGGGATTTAGGACATGAGGTGGTGTATTTTGCTTAAGAGAGGAAAATAGAATAGGTTTGTTAATTCCAGATGGTAATTTCTGGTGGGAAAAAAGAAACCATATGCAGTAGAAATAATACGTAAACAATACTGAACACCTCTGCCTATTTTGCATCTTTCATGTAAATGTATTTCTGAATACTTCCAGAGTTAGACCTGAAAAGCTACTATACATATGGAATAAGTGATAAATGCAAAGAAGAAAATATTTTTTCAAATGACATTTCAGAAAGAAACCTCCTTTTGATGCCGCCATTCATTGCCAAGACTTCTAAACCTCTTGAAGTACGAGACAAGATGTTTCCCTGAACGTCTCTTCGTATGGTGAAAACAGACCTTCTGGATCAGTGGAACAGAGCATGCAGCTTCAGAGACCTTTCATTTGAAAGTGTTCTGGTTACTATTACTAGTACTGTTACTCTGATATGTCACATTTTCTCTACAATAACTTGTGATATGTAAGGCTGTAGTGAAATTCAGTTGCACCGAAATAGGTGGAGGCACTTCCATAATAGCAGTCTCTTTCACAAACACGATGTGTCTCCCATCTGTTTGTATTTGTTCTTGCTAACAATGGATTGACTCTAAGGAACCAGCAGAGAATTGCTTCCAGAAGTGCACTTAACAAAATCCCTTCCTCAACACTTACTATATTTGTCTAGAAATGAGTATAAAAGAATTGCTGATCAGCAGTTTTTATTGATATATGTTCTTAGGAAAGGGCATAGTTAAGAGTACTTACAGCAGACATCAGTCCTCCATCCATGCAGCTGGATTCCTTTTGCAGCACAAGCTCTCACATAGGAAGACAGGGCTGCACACAGACAGTCCTCGCTATTTTCACAGTTACACGTGTCAAACATGCAGTTCTAAGAATGCAGAGAAAAAGAAAATCTCAGTAGTGGTAATATTGTCAATCGAAAAAAAAAAAAGAATGTTATCTTTCTGCTCTTATGCACTAATCCTTCTTCAGATATGCTCACGCATAGACAAGACTATCATAACTTTATCAGTTTCCAGTCTTTTTCTAAGTTTCCTCACAGGGGAGAATGAAGGTAATGGAAATTTGATTGATGTCTGTAGTTATTGGGAAAAAGTCGTTTTAAAGTCTCTTATACATTTAACAGCTTCATGTTCCTCTGAACCATATTTATGAATATGCCGCACAATTGCATACAAAGCTCTATTCACAGAACATGGTGTAGACACATCATTTCTCCAGTGTCCATTCCCGGATGATTCATAGTGAGAAGAAAGATTGGCAACACATTGATAGCAGAATGATGATAACTAGCTAATGGGCTTTCTGTGCCAAGTAGTTATTGATGAGATATGAGGCTGATGGGACAACAATTCACTGACATTCAAACAAGCATTTGACGTGCCTTTACATACACTTTCTACCCTATGCGTATATCCATCCAGGAGTAAAGAGCTGCCTTCTCATTTGCAAGCAAGTCAGGATCTTGAAGCCAAGAGTGACAACTGAAATAAGGTAATGTTACAACACAAACAGAAATACATGTTGGAAGAAGGAAGTGCTGCAGTACAGAAATGAAAATACAGGCATTGTGTAAGACAAGAGAAGACATGTCTGGAACAATCCTTTTCTGGCAGCTAGTTGTAATACTATTTCTATTGTTTCTAAAGGGAAAAATAGTCTAACCATGTAGTAAACAGAGGGGTTCACTGCATAGAGACAATCAGCAAAAGGTCCTTTGCTGTCAGTTAGTAGTCCACACCAATGCTGAGCATATTTTTCTGTGAAGAGAACAAAAAATACAAAAGCACATTACTCTATTTCATTAGTCACAAAACCACACTGCCATGGTCTATGAAGCCAATTCTGAAATTGCATCAAATCTCTCCTTCTCCTGTCTTTCATTCTCTCAGCTTGTGGGCTAAGGTTCCTAAAACCAAAGAGGACTTGCTGAAGGGGATGAATAAAATATTTCCAAAGATAACTCCTGCAATCCACTCCTCTGACACCAAGTTGTCAGCTTAGACATCCTCTCTGTTTTCAATGATGTTACAGTTTCCTTCAGTTATGTTTCTATGACTGTCCCTTTACTTTGTTACTTATCCCTAGTGCTTTCATTTTGAATATTTGTTTCTGATTTCAGATGTATGTTTTTATCAAATATCTAAGTCTTTATTCTCTTATCTTTGCTTTCCAGAGCATGTGTTTTCCTTAGGGATGAACAAAAAAAAATTCTAAGAAGCACGCACCATTATCAATGCTGAGGGCACAGGGGTTCTCAAAACTGTGCTGGATACTAGGGCATGAAGCCTGAGTTCTCCACGTATTAGCAAATGCTGTTGCTGTTCCTTCAATTATTCCGTTTATGGCCTTGAAGTCATCAGTTTGGATATTATTGAAATTTCCACAGAGACCTGTTGAAAAGCAGTGAAATATTTGGACTCGATGATCTTAAAGGTCCCTTCCAACCTTAACGATTCTATGATTCTATGATTCTATGAAATGTTTAGACTGCTCATACTATACAAAAGACATTAAGCAAAATGTTCTTATATTCGATTCACTTACCACAGGTCTGGTCTTTGAAAATAGGATCCAGTCGCACAAACACTTGCATAATGGGTGTGATTTGGACTTCAAGGTGGACGCCAAACTTTGTTTGCATGATGATGAAGAATGATGAAGGTCTGAACACGGTGGCATTAGCTACAGATGAAAAACAGAGTGATCATTTTCTGAATGAGGTTGAATGCTCAGTGCATCATTATACTATTCTTCTTGACTTTCTATTGCAATTGTTGCAAATTCTGAGGTGAAATAAAGCAAATCTTTTTAGAAATGGATCAGAAATATAAATCAAAATTTACAGTTCAGAATTTGCTTTTAGCTACCAAGTTGCTAACGTTATTTGCTGTCTCAAGATTAAGCAGTCAGAGATTATTCCTTCCAAGAGAATAAGAAGGAAAAACTGAGTGTTAAAAACATATCTTCTGTGTTCAGTTTTGGACAGTGAGAAGGAAGCAAACCTTACAGTGATCAAATCAGGAAATGCTGTTTGTTTCTGTTTGAACCCTTGCCTATGCTTGTACTGTCTCCCATTTCTTCACGACACCAAACTTCCCACTTCTATTTCAAAAGCACTTGTGTGACTCAGGAAATACCCCAAAGAGAACCAAGCTGTGAACATGCAGGTTCTGAACAAATCACAATCCTTTTATCTTCCATAGTTTAAGAAAATATGCAGGTGTGGAGTTGGAGTTCTGAGCTTATTGCATACGGACTGTTAAAGAAAAAAATACCTGCTGAGAAGGGCAGCTGGGTGTAGATCGAGTTCACAAACACACCACCATCAGGTTTGACCTCGATGAGCTGACAAGGAAGAGAAACAAGAGGCAACTGTGTGAAGGAAAACTATAGTATAGTCCAAAGAGTAATAATGATGATGACTCCAGTCATATTACTTAAACAGGTATTAAATAAAAAGGGGAGTTTTTTGTGATTTCACCTTGTCCTTCTTTCCACTTTTTACACTTTACTAATTTTGCCTGCCATGAAAGAATTATTTTTAAAGAGACTTTCTCAACTCATTAGGAAATTGCATCGTCTTGATTTCTTTGAACACATCTTTGTGATGAATTACATCCCTTACTGTTGTACTTGTAGTTCCTAACCTAAAAGTTCATGTTTTTTCCACCTAATTGGCAGATAAAATAGCTTTTTTCTGCTTTGTGAGTACAATGTTTTTCTTAATGAACTTTCACAAAGCCAAATTTAGGGCTGATCTGATTTTCATAACACAATCAATTTCTTTTCACTTGATTAAAAGTAACATGTACTTATCACATATGCTGATGATTTGAGAGAGAAATGCAGTTCCCTGACTGATTAAGGCCTAGCTTCTTTGGTCCCCATATTTTTAATAGTCATTTCCCATTCTTATTTCACATTCTTACAGTTTGTCCTTTATTCATGTTGAGGGTCACTGTCTTTAAGCATGTCTCTGTGTCTGTTAGGCCACATTTGCGCAGTTCTACCAGGATGGTGAAGATTTCATCTTTACAGTGCTGAAAAAAAACGCCAACAGTTATTTCATGAAAGGTTAATTACAGAAGCTTTCCTTGTAAAGTTTTCTCTCAACTCGGAAAAACATATTTGCGCTTCTGGAGAAGTTACAGACTCTCCCAAATCCCAGGCGTTCTTTGGCCTAAGATTCACTTTTGCCTTTCCTAATAATTAGGAACAATGAGAGAATTAGAATCTGGTTTTGCGGTTTAATGATGATATCCATATTTGGAGATTTTATTCATGCCCACTTCTCTTTGATTTGATTCTACTGTATCTCTCATCTTTCTGTAGCCGGTATCAATGCTATACAAAAATTTCAGATTTTTCAGGAAAAGAGTATCGTAGAGCTATTTTTTTTTTTTCCTGTATTGTACAGATGGGGAAAATGGAAAGCAAAGAACAAACAGAGAAATAGCCCCTAAAAGATTAAAACATTTCACTTGCACATTGCTGTAATTAAATATTTTTATTATAATTAACTTTTAATTTTCTATTCTTTTTGACTTATCTTTAAATCTGTTTTAAAATGTTCAAAACCTAAATTAAATGTATCAGTTGACTTGAACCAATTTTCTGTGTTTGAAGTTCCCAGAAATGAAATAAAAATATTAGTCTTATAAATTCAAATACTTTTTTTTTTTAGAACTGTTAGTGTAATTTTTCAGACTTGTACCATTTGGTCCAATACTTTATAATACAATAACATGGCAAAAATTATGTAACTCAGTAAGAAAGCTGGATTAATCACATTGACCTTTTTAAGAACTTGCTTAGTTGACATTCTTCAATGCTCTTCTGCAATTACTACATCACAGAACTGGAAATTTCCAAGTAAACACCATATACTGTTGTATGACATCCTAATAGTTAAGTGATGATTGTCATTTGAACAGCAGTATATGTTGTAGTAAATATCTAGCTAAATCAGAGGGAAGTTAACCTCTGTATACCAGAAGAGGTAAATTTCAAAAGTGTTGCTTGAGATCACCTTTTCTTCTATAAATGTACAAGGCTTTATGACTTAATAATATCTGATTCCCACCTTAGAAAGGACGTAAGTGCAGTCTCCATGGTGATTGTAATGTTTTTTATCATATGTGGAAATGTGTGAACCTCCTTCTACTGAACATACTCCTGGGCATGATATGTCTTGGCAGCTCCACTGACCTCCATTACAGGTACTGGAAAAGAGAGAATAAAGTTAGCTGAAATCAGTGACGGTGGTCCAGAGTAAAAGGAATTACAGTGACATTAGGTTCAGCTGTTTTGCTACTGTTTTTCACTTCAAGCTGTAGTTTGACACACGGTAAATCTAGGTTTAAGACTTTCCAAAGCATTGTGAATATATGTAAAAGGAATGACTCCGTTATGCATTCACTTTGCTTATTTAATTGTTTTCCTTCTTTGAACAAGTGAACTCTCCAGCAACAGATATTGGATGAGTAGTTACTTGTTTTTTGCAGCTAACATAAAGCACAATGACAAATTAAAATATCTTCTGTTTTTTTTTATGCAAAGGCACCAGCAACTAACAGAAATGTAACCCCACATCTACTCCTGGAGCAGAGCATATCTGTTTTCTAAGGTGATGTGGTAGTGCACAAGTACAGGATTAATAATTGTGAAATCGAGGTTGTATTGTGTCATCCCTTGCTTTCTCCAGAGAAAATAAATATTTGCAAATACATAAATGACTGCAACTTCATTCCCCTTAGAGAAGTCCAAATGTTTGAACAAAGTAAACAAAGAGGAAGCATTTTAACTGACTGGTGAGAAATCTAAACATTGTAAAACCCTGCTTTGATCACCTTGAGTTAGAGTGCCAAGCTAGTTAAGGCTGTTGTTAAATAAAACAAAGAATGTTCCTTAGGGATATTTTGGAACTGTAGTGGTCAGTTAAATACACATATCAATTACCAATGATGCAATTGCCTATAACAAACCATTAAGCTCATTAAATATATGAGAGGAAATACTAAGTTAGAAAAGTAACAAAGGTTACCAGGAACGGCACTGCTCTGAAAAAGAAGTTCCTGTAGCATAGGTGTTGCCATTGTAAACACAGGAGCACTGTTGCTGGGGAATGCAGCCAGAGTTGTTGATGTCATCAAATACAGTTCCTAGATTTAAAAACAGACAAAACCGTGATCAGTTAAAGAGGCATTTCCTATACACCATTTTTGTTTGTTACAAATCCTAAATAGAGACAGATCTGCAACTGTCATGAATAGATGTACCTATGCTGAGGACAGTAGGACTATGCCAATTTGCACAGTGAAGGATTCAATCTTTGTATTCTTAAATTCCACCTGCTTTGAAAGAGGGACTTATTGTAGCACAGGTGGCTTGTTGAGAGACTGGTCTTAGTCTGTTTGCTGTTCTGCTTTCCTGCTTTCTGAATATTGCACATGCATCGGCAACTAATTCATATATCTTTTCTCACCTGAGACATGAAAAATGCTTGTCACTTGCAGCTGTGAAAAATGCAAATACAGGAGGCTTATAGCCCATGGAACCCGCCCGAATCCTACAGGTAAGCTGCTGTTCTTTGAGATCAGAGATGTAAGTATGTAAGGACTTGCCTGGGGGGCAGAAACAACCATCCATACAGTGCTCTTCACAAAACTGAGATCGTTCAGGATTGGTGCATGTGTCAGCACAGGGGGAGCTGCACTCCTGGTACTGCATGTTGTAAGGACACTTCTTGGCTGAAATTTTAAAGGAGGAGATTTTTTTTTCAGTCAAAAGTATTTCTAGTTCACTGTAGATTAAAATATTTATATTTATTTTTTCAGCTAGATGTAAAGCCATGCTAAACTGGAGATCCACTGCCGGCTCTCAAAATTTGCAAATTTAGTCCCCTAGATCCATATTTTACAGTTGAGATATTCTTCCCATGACTCTCTGGTGCTGAACTGGCTCAACGACTGGGTTTCTTGGGACAGCAAGGTAATGACCCCACAAAGTCAGCAAGGCCTGTGTTTCTACTGAAGGAATCCTGTATTGCTAGTGAAATGTTAAACTAATTCTAAAGCTTTAGTATATTTGCATTTTTCAGATACCATTGGAAGGTCAAATAGTACCTCATGGGGTTTTGCTTTGGAGCAAATGCTGGTGACAGTGTTCACAGCTACACCCCATAATCTAGTATGTGTTTAATCTCGTGCAAATCTCTACAAAGTTTACAGTGGTGAAAACTCCTCACTACCAAGCAAGAGGAGACAAATAAGCGCTTAATCAGCCAAACACCTGTGAACACCCAATCAATTAATAATTGAGAATAAAATAAGCTGTAGCCACCATGAGAAAAAGAGAGAAACAGGAATACAAGCATGCAAGCATGCCTCGTTCTTTCTCCTTCTTTCTCCTTTATTTGCTTCCTTTACTGTCCCAGTTAATTAAATAACACTTTGACGCTCAATTAGAGTATCCATCTAAGTATTTGATAGTGTTTAATTCAGTTGGCATTAAAACCCTTAGCTCTTTTGCTGAAGTCTTCATGCTGGAGCTTCTACATCAGAACACTCTGGAGAACAGAATCTTGAATGGCCTGTTAATTTCTCATGCATCCTCAACATCACTTGAGAGCTTGTTTGTTAGTAACTAAACATAAAGTAAGGCTGTCTCCAGTGACACTTACGGCACAGTTTTGAGGTTCTCCAGTTCAGAGGATGCCCACCAGCATGAGCACACTGCCGGGAGTATTCAGCAAAGGTGTCACAGATACATGAGGCGTTTTTAGACTCTTCAGAGCGGCATAAGTCATCTTGGCAAGCCATAATGTACTCTCTAACATCAACTAGGTCATTACACTCTGCAAAGGCAGAGCTGGTCAATGTTTTCTGGCATATGTCATCCTTGGGAGAAAAAAGAATTAAACAACTTCCAGCAAATAGAAAGTAGCAATTTGTTCACATTGTTACTTTGTATAATTATTCTTTGATAGAATCTTATGTTCCTCTTTAAGTTGCTGTTGCCCAAGGGCTTTTCCTATTTATGTGTCTGAAGGTGTAGAAGGGTACAGATAAATTTGAAATAAAAATAAAAGAATAGTCAAAAAATCCTTACAAAATTATCAGTGCAATTATCTGTCAGGGTAGAAGTGTAGTCTTCACAGTGTTCCGTTGGGCCATCCATTTTCTGCATATTCCCAAACTGCACGGCTGTCATCTTAATATCTGTACAAAAAGAAGTTTAATAATGAAGGTTGGGTGTTTTTTTTTCAGTGCATCAGCCTGTTATTTTTTTTCTCCTCTCAAGAATTCTGCTCAAGACTGGCCAAATCAGCTAGTTCCCTTAAGTTTTTAAATTTGATGGTCATCCCTTCCATAGGAAACACTGTCTCACTGTCTCAATTAACTTTGCACAGCACCCCGGAAAAAGAAAACATTACAAAACAATTCTCAGTGTATTACATCTAGATACAAACTAAGATTTTTACCAGAAAAATAAGAAACTGTTTTCAGATTATGTTGAGCCCATGCAGGGAAAAGAGAAAAGAATCTAAACAGGGATTTGGACAACAGAGAGTGCTGTGAGGCAAGGTTTGGGAAAAAAGAATTATGAAGATAAGATCTTATAAAGACTATGCAATTCAGCAGGCAAATGTGGATATACCAATTTTTAAGACAAAACTGAAACATAAATGTACTGACTAGACAATACAATTACCTTTTGTTTTATTGAATATATTTCTATATTTATTTATGCTATTAATAAAAATCTGGCTAATTTTTATGGGGTTAGCTGATTAGGTAAATAAAATGATGGCATACAAGAAATATGCAATCAGTTGTTAGCACCAGTACTATATTTATACCTAAAGTATTAAATCATTTTATCTGATCTCTGTAATGCAAATTTTGCCAACAGAGATTGAATCATGTCTTCTGGGTAATCATTTAACATTATAGGAAAGAGGGATGCTGATGATGTTAGTGTTAAAAGAATACAAAAAAAAAACATGTTGAGGAGTACAGAAACCATTTTTTTTTAATTTTAAAAACTTACTGTTTGAATAGAACTCATTGTAAATTGGAAAGCCATTGAAGTCCCCACAAAGTCCACAGGTCTGATTGGCATATTTCTCATTCAATTCCAGCTAAAATGATGGACAGTAAGTTGATAGAAGTTAGTATAAACATTCTAAAATGTATTCAAGATCACTGAAAGGACCTGCACCTGCTGCCTGTAAGTATTTTTCATCAGATCTGTGTAATTTTATTTAGCAATCTAATTCAAACCTGGGGGATTGAATGAAGAGTTGGCTTGGAGTTGATTTACAATGCAGAGTCCAAGCTATTGATGCAGACTTAAGTTTTCACTGCGATATCTATATTGCTCTCAGTGTCTTTCTCTCTATCTGTTCTTCAGAAAAAAATCAAATCCACAGCAAAAATGAACTCCTAAGAGTGTGAAATTCTGCTAGAAAATGATATTTGAAGGAGTAAGCAGGCCCTATAACAATGCCAGTATGTTAACAATGTAATGAAGGTGATTTTTCACCCTATTTTAAGCAGACATCTGCTATCCACTAGTAGTAAATCCATGTAATTTTCTTTAGGACTACGTGGATGCAAATCTATCTCTGTTAAGAAAGAATTGCTCAACAATATGAGATAGGAAGGCAATAGTAACCCCCTAAATAGATAGGGCCTGTCCTAATCAAAGATTAGCTCTGGTCTCTGAAAGTGTATACAAGTCCAGGAGAAATTCTTACCAGAATACTGTCATCTTCATTCCACATTAACACAATACCCCTTTTGCTGGCAACTTTCACATAAATGCTGCTCTTGTCTATCGTAATTCCAGACTGGCTGTATGGCAGTTGAACTCTGGGAAAAGGCAGAAAGAATGCTGGGTATTTTCTGATCCAGATATTTGATAAAGAGAAAAAAATGGCTTGTGGTATTCAGCATCTGCAGGGATTCTAAAATAATACAGTCATGTAGAAAGACAACCTATTAAAAAATAATATGGTCCAATATCATCAAATATGGATCTGAATTTGGATCCAACCTCTCAGGATTTTTCATCCAAATTTTATTTTTGTGGTAATCTTTAAGGGAAGAATTTACTGTGAAAGGAACTAATAGCAACTTATTCATTATTTATATTGGTAAAATTGTCAGATTTATTGAAGAACACATAATTTTTCCCCCCAAATACACGAAAGTACTTGGCAAGTTTGAAAAAAAAAAAAAAAAAGTCTGTGGTTACCAAACAAATGTTATGAATAAACTTACCTGTTGCTGTTGATCATGACAACATCCTTTGTTAGTTCAGCAGCTACACCTTCAAGTTTCATGGTGATCCGGTTGATTGTTGGAGCATTTTCCACCACTACACGCCTAATCTGGATGTTGAAATCCTCGTAGGGGGCGTTGCAATGGGATGCGAAAACATAATTACAGAGCCCAGGGAAGGAGAATATGTCTCCATCAAAGGTCTTGAAGTGGAAGTTGCCCCACGTGCTGCACACGCGGCCATTGTGAGGAGGATTGGAAGCTGTGAATTAAAACTAGCTGTAAAATGATGACTTAAAATTCCCAACCTTAATAGGGTGAAAATCAGCTTGTCCAATGCTTCATTTTGTCATTGAATAGTTTTCACCTGCCTACCTTCATTTGTTATTTTCTGTCCATCTATCCATTATAAAACTGTGTCTTCATTCGTCACTCATATCTGTTACTCAGCTTATATACCCCTATAAATGGTTATAGTTATGTTCAGCTAGAGCTTTATTAGTTGTCCACCTTTCAGCTGAGATAATGGTTCAACATTATATTTCTTAATCACCCTCTTTCTCCTCTTAATCATCCATGACTTCCTTTACCAATGCCTTTCCCTATTTTTGATAAATTCCTCTGTCTACATCCCCTAAAATAGAAAACATTGAATACATTTAATTTCCTTTACTTACGTGTTATTACTAGATTTGTCAGCATTGGCTGGATGATGTTGATCTTAGATGAAACTGTAGCAGAAGCTAGAAAAAAGTAAGAAAGGAAATAAAAAGTTGTATAACACCACCAAAATTTGCACCCAAAATTCACCTAGAAAGGACTAGAAAGTAAATATGCCAAACCAATGAAGCAATGTTAAACCTGTTTTGTTTTACACAGGTCACAGATCGGGGTAAAAGTGCATACTAAAATTCAAAATCAGGGTAGTTAAATCATAAGAAATTGCTTTCAACTGTGATGGATCTGCATTTTCTACCCTTTAATTTTGACCCTTTAATGAAACTCTATTGTGTTAGGCGAGGCAGAAGCTCTACATATTGGAGTGCTTCAGACACACTACACAATACAAAGGGTTAATCTGTATTACGTTAGCCTGTTACTGGTACAAAAGCATAGTTGCCTTCTCATTACACCTCCTCTTTCTAAGGAGGGGATAAAAACTTTAGTTATCCCCTTTGCTGTCTGTTTAATATTTTTCTGCTAAGGGGCTGGAAACTCTTGGAAATAACCACAAATCCGTTGTACAGGATGATCACAAATTATTACATGGTAAAAATCAGTGAAGTTGGGTTGCCATCTTGATTGCCTAACATCAGCCACTGACTTTAGAGCTTGACAAAGTGGTCTCATTCCTCGTTTATGAGGAACCAAACATCCTGCAAGTATATTCCACTTTGATTTTATATATGCATATTCATGCATATATGCGTACAGCCTCTACAAACACACATCTTTTTTCTTAGTTACCTATTATTATACAAACATAACCATACCGTGTGTGTTTGGTAATTGGTATCTAATGAAGGTATTAATATTCTTATATAGAGGCTTGTTAATACATATTTATGTTTATTTGACATTACTGGCAATACAGTAAAGATGTTTTTAGGCATTTTTATTATTTAGTAGAGCTGTAGCAAATAAATACAAATACACTCTACAAATGAACATACTGTTTTGTTCCTGCTGAACAACCTCCGTGTATTCACTTCCTGTTTCTTGTTGGATTTCAATTTGGGCTCCTGTGAAGAAATTGTAAAAAGCATAAGTACAGTGTCCTGTATCTGAACTTCTAAAGCAAAGCATTTATATAGAATCAAAGGACCCAGATACATCTCTGTAAGGCAAAGGGGAGAGTCCCTTATGACATCACAAAAAATGAAACACGGCCCCCCAAAAGGTAAAAAGTAATTATAGAAGGAGACCTTCTATTACGAATACAGAGAGTTTGAAATCCAAATAACATTTCATGTATATCTGCTTTCTCTTTTTCCCTTGTAACTCACTACAAGGGGTTCTAATGACTGGATCACAGCCCTTATTTCACTGCTGCACGGTCTCACTAGTATGTGAAACAATTACAGGAAGAATTCACAACATGTAAGAGAGTCATTTATTAAAATTGCTGTGTAGTAGCTAGGTAATAACAAGAAAAGGCAAAGAACTGGTTAAAAGAAACAAGAGACTTAGGGCTTGATCCAGTAATGTCAGTTTCTTTAGTGCCTAAGCGTAGGGCCTTTTCTTCTGGAGCAAATCTAAAGCCTCTGTCAGGAACTTAGATTTGCTTTACAGCTGGATGCAAGAAGGTACCTCTGAGTACAAGGGCCCATAGCCTGAGCAGCAACCCAAGAGAAGTAACAAAAAGAACCAGGTTTCTTGTTCTACCTCTCTTCTCATTCTGAGATGGTTCAAACTCACATCTTTTCTCCAGAAAACCTTAAGCATCATACTGTAAGTATATTTGACCAAGGGTTCTTGCTACCTCATCTGAAGCTGAGATACGGTACCAAAAACAGTGGTATGGTGGCAAAGGAGGAAAAAATAGCCTATCATCATGTGACCACATGGTTGGGGCACTCAGCTACATCAAAAATGTCCTATTCTGCCTTACTTCAAGGATTATTTTTGTACCTCTGTTTAAATGGCTACTGGATCAACTGCATAAACTGTCTTCCAGATGAGTTCTCCTTCTCTCTATCATGACTCCATAAATTTTTAATTCCTTTCCATGCCTGGCCCAGCAATACTAAAGGAAGTATTGGTAAAGACTTTTGAGAGATGACAAATATTGACCTGAACACTTTCATGCCTAGAAAAAGACTGATCCTGAGCTCACAGGTTGGTGCTCTAAGCTCTTGTCTTTTATAAGTAAATATGGCAGGCATTTCCGGTAAAAGAAAAATGGCTACAAATATACTTTGTGAAGGACTGAATCCTGTTGGCCTGTGATAACCATGCTTGGAACGTGTTGACTAACACGTACCGATAACCTGCCAAGTCTAAATCCTTAAAAGATTTAAGTGATGAAATTACTAATATCTGAATCCTGATCAGGATTACATGTATGAGCACTCTAGGTGTCTGGAGAATTTCTCAGTCAAAGAGGAACTGCCTATGTAACTTAGCCATAAGTTGAGACCTTTTTTCCTTACACATTAGGTGGGAAGAGTTCACTGACTCAGAACTGGATCCATAACACCCATCTCACTGAAGAGGGAGCCACGGTGGTGGAAGAGGGGGAAATGCTGAAGTCAGGGGTGTGCCATAAACCCCAGTCCCCTTTGATGCTTACATTCCTTGCCGAGCATTTCCTTCACTTAAGAACCTCAGCCCAGATACCTCCATGAGAGCTGGACCTATGCCTTAAAAATAACTGGATCAGGAGCACCTTTTTAATTTTATTTTTTTTCTAATATAACTTTTGGCTGTGCCCACCATGTAAACAGATCAAGTACTTGATCCCAGAGCTGAAGGATGCCTGTCAGAAGGGATTCATGCCCCCACTCCCAAAGAGGTCCCCAGGAGACTCCTGGCTTTGGAGGAGAAGGTTCTGGGCAGCCTCACCATATCTAGAAGTTGCTGCAGTGTCTGCAGCTTTTAATTCTTTTCTCATTTAACTCTACAGGTGACCACTAAGGGTGTACAAAGAAGTAACTTAGGGCAGAGTTTAACCATTTTCCATTTCCTGTTAGTCTTTCAGTATCACAGATAAAATCATTAGGTAAATGCATTCTTATCATTATAATTGATACTGATCAGGTGAGAAAAAGTGATAATGATCAGGTGAGACAAATGCCTCTGTAAGTCTTAATAATAGGCCAGAATTTGCTCTCACCCAACACATCTATAGGAATCTCAGCAGGCATAGAGTCATAGAATGTTTGTTTATTCTAGCATGAGAACCTTTGTAACAGAGCAAAACAGTATATATGTGTATTTTGGTCTGTTAATTTTTCTCAAGGAAACAGCAGGGGCTTTGTTTACTTTGCAAATACATCATTCCCAAGGAAATTCTAGCTGCATAGGTTTATTTAGCAATTGCACAATGCCACACTGTTGACCATTATAAAAATAAGGGTCTCTCAGTTGTAAGAATAGTCAAGATAATTTACATTGGATAATTTGGGAACTGATCTAATTATTAATAATATTTCTGGAGGTACCTTGTTAAGTCTATATCCAGCTGCCAAATCTCATATGCAATTATCATCACAATAAATTTATAAAAGTTAGTATTTGACCCAAAATATAAACTCAGACGGAGAATGTTCATGGAGATGGCACAGCATTGGGCCAATATGCTTTAGTCGCTCAGGACACCTGAAAATATTTTCCACAGAGTTTGATTTGAATAAAGAGAAGTTTGCTGGCCACTGTCTAACCACTATTCATTTTTCAAAGCAATTTATCAGAATAGTCTTGCATAGTACAAATAACTTTCTTGTTCAATGAATGGCTGAAGATGCTTTTGACTGACATTGTGTAACTCTAAACGCAAGCCTATACTCTAAGTGAGTGTTGTCTTTTGTGCTTAAATCAACTTGCTGGTATTTTAGTGTTTATTTCACAAACGATAAAGTGGCCTAAAATTATATTTGCACTTTTCAGTGTTTTAAAAATAATATGCAAGATAAATTTACATAGGCAATCTGAAGATTTAAAAATGTTAGCTGACAGGGCAGTAATTACTGTGCATGAACGGGACTGGCTTAGCAAGCTTGTACTCATACAAGTAATTTCAATTTTCTTGGTCCCATTGACTTAATAGGGTTACTCATATTAATAAAAACTGCCAAGACCAGTCCTGATGGATATAATATTAACAGGAGAAAAAAAAACATACAAAATGATGGACTGCATGTGTCAGATAAATCTCCCAGTCCTGCTCACATTCAATATCAGTAATTTATATCAATATTTTGCATAGGGTATTCTTAATGCACAATTAGCTACTGAAAATCATTGCCACATGAATATTCCCTTCCCTTCTAGTCTCTTTCGCAAAAGAAGTTGCAAGAAATATTGAGGAATCTGGTATTAGTTACTGGTAGGTGACCAGATACTAAAAAAGATTGACCAGTTGATCTGGCAACTTGAAAATGTAGTGTTTTAAATTTGATAAAAAACCCATAACGTTCATAATCAATCCTAATACAAAATGCAAGAAGAATAAAATTCTTTTGTTAGGTGTAAGCAATACTGAAAACCCGACATTTTAAGACATGAATAATGGTTCTTTTTAATTTGATCTTCAAGGCTACCTTCCAAATGTAGTTATATGCAGTAGTTTGAGGCAATATTAAATTATATCAGTCCAGCTAACAGACAGATACTAAATATTTAATGAAAATTGAAAAAAAAAAAAGAAATCTTGTTTAAATGCAACCATCTATTAAGTGAAACAATAAAATGAGTATAGTTGTTTAAAATATATTACTAGATCTAAGCAGACTATTACTTCTCTTCCCAATAAAAAAGGGAACTGCTTACCTATCTGATGGATACAGCAAACTGCTAACAGGAAAGCCCATTCTGGTACCCACATCCCCCTGCCAAACCCCATCTTGAGTGGAGTCTGGCACAAGGATGTCGGTTCTAAAGTTGGTCAGGAGGAGTAATTCACCTGTGCTCTGTCAGTCTTATATAGTAGGTAACTTTGGCTTCAGTCCCAGATTGATTCAGAGAGTCTAGAAAGGTGCGGTTTGGGGGATTTTAGCAAATGAACAGGTAAACAGAGGATGCTCTTCCTTCCTCAGAAAGTGGCCAATGGTATTTGCATTTTGGGAGGAGCAGATACATATATGTGCGTATGTTTTGTTAAGCTTCAGTCTAATAAAGAAATATAACATGACTGCGAATAGAACACAACTCCTCCTCCACAAATAACAGGTCCTGGAACAAATTTAATTTGGTGTTGCATTACAGTTATGCAGATGGCATGCAAGTAACTATTCTAAGTTTTTCAATGCAGTAACTGATGTCAGGCAGCTCCTTGACTGAAAACCCTGCTAATTTCTGAAGTCTGAGGAGGCGTGGAGTATTTCTTATATGGGGACCCAGCATTAGGAAGTCCCTCTGTGCTTCTTGGGGCAGCTAATGTTTTTTAAAGAACAGACTAATAACATTGAAGGGTCCTGCACTATCGCACAGTCACACTGAGTGTATGCCACGGAAACCCTTTTGTGTGGCATTGACAAGCGTTAGGCACCCATCTGAGGAACATTAAGCCAGCTGCACCTAGACTGTATCCTACGCTTATTAGAGAAGGGCTTAAACCTTGAAATCTACTTCTTAATTCTCTGCATAATCTGATTTTGCCTTCTCACAGAAAATATAAGGAGCAGTTTCAGACAGTCAGACAACCTTACACCAACTTTGTAGGAGAAAAAAATGTTAGATTCATTATGGCCTGCGACCACAATCATATAGTTTCAGTACCATTCTTGTGTAATTCCAGTCACATCCATGGAGTTATAAGGACTACAAATTAGAGAAACAGGCAATGAATAAGGCCCATAAGGCTTGCCAGTAAATGTTTAATGTACTTTTTTTCTGAACATTAGCTTTTTGCAGTTCTAGTGGATTATCATTTTAAAAGCAGGAATGAGTATATATGTCAATAAACACAGACAGTATTGCTACGTCATGTCACTTTATCCTTCTTTTTTAGCTTGGCATCAGAGATAGGTAGGATGAGTTGCTCTGGGCAGATTTCTGTCTCTTTTCAAAGTCAATAGTCCTTACTTTAATATGGTAAAAGATCGACAAAAATGTTCAAAGTCAGTGAAACAATTGTTTTAAGACTGCTAGGTTTGGCAAAAATGATGCACAGTCCAGCACTTGGTATACACATAATGTTTGCCCTCAGTTCATCTTCATTTTCAGCCTTCTGCCAGTTTACAAGAACAAAGGTAGCTGATGTATCCAAAAATCTTCATCATGAGAAATGGAATGAGAGCTGGTGCTCCGTGAAGGATTTAGCAAGAGGCACGTGGGAGATATAATTGGGGTGGGGGAGCCACAGGAGAAGGAGCAAAAAAAAAAAAAGATGTATACTAGGATGTGTAGAGATGCAGAAAGGACTTTCTTTGTGTAAAATGGGACAGTATTATCTTCTGCATGTCTGGTAAGATTCAGTTCAGCAGTCTATACTTATGTTTGTCGTTTCTGCTGAAGCAGGAGAAGGAGACAGAGTCAGGAAAGTGTCCTAATTGTAAAATGTGATCACAGCTGGATGCCTAATTCTCTTCAGTTCTTACCAAAATCCTACCCCAGAGTTATAAATATACAAATATTTCCATAAAAGAATAGGACAGTATAATACAATATTCCATTCAGGTGTTACTGAACTGAATTGTGTAATTTTTTTTCAATTTATTTCAGTTCGGCCTTTATTTCCACTTCTGTTTAGCACTAAATTTATTAGATCCTCACTCATTTAGTATTATAAAATAAACAAAAGGAGCGTTCCTTTATAAAGTGTTATCTGGATTCGATTTTTGAAAATCAGTGAATGAAATCAGTGGTAGGTTACTATGGCAAGGCTGGGGTACTTAAGTCAACACATTGACTTGCTGTAGTATGAAACATGTTCCCTGTCAAAATATCCAGGATGTTTAATGAAGTTACGTCTTCATAATTGGTAGTAAACTGTTTACACACCCTAGATCTCTACCTTCATGCTTCAGCAGACTGGGAGAAAAGAAAAGACTGGATTTCCTGCCCATAGAACTTTGTTTTATTCTGTCCTAGTATTCATAAGGAATATAAATTCATCTGTACATAAAGAAGGCAAATGATATCTTGTTTACGTGATGAGTTAACTGTATTAAACAAATATACGCTAGTCTCACTTAAGCAATTAAAGAAGCCACCCAACAAACGAAGCTTTCAGCAACTAATGTGCATATACCTTTAGCAATGGACTACATGTGATGGTCAGAAGTAGAAGAGCTTGCTACCCTTCTCAGTTACCCCCACCTCTGCAAGAGAGGAACACCAGAATACCAGGATCTTCTTGTGTTACTTTAAAATATTTGGAGCAAGTTTTTTGTTTCCCATTGGGTATACTAGAGCAAGAGACTACTCATAAAGGGAGGATTTTACTGAGGGGGCAATTACTGGTTTTGATACTCATCTGGTGCAGGTGAGGAAGGTGTCTGTACCTAGGAAAAACAGGTGTGTCAGTGGGGTCAAGGCTGTTTTTTCCTTTGCCCTGTCTCTTTTACTAGGGTTGTTGCAAAGCAGAGTGCTAATATCAAACACTTCTTTCTTCTTCTAAGACAGTTTTAAGTTTTCACTCGTTATAACACTTTGTGACCAGAATAATGCATGTCAAACTTGAATATGCCGTTTCACTAAGCATTAACTAGTGCACAGTAATATATAGCTGTTGTGAATCATAGAATGGTTTGGGTTGGAAGGGACCTTAAAGATCATCTAGTTCCAACCCGCTCTGCCATAGGCAGGGATACTTTCAACTAGACTAGGTTGCTCAAAGCCCCATCCAACCCGGCCTTGAACAATTCAAGGGATGGGGTTGTCCCAGTCATATTTGAAGGTGTTCTTCAAAAGATGTTGATCAGATATTTTTCTCAGAACTTTACGTATTCTGGAGTTGTCATGATTGCTACTGCTCAGACTGAAATTTTTGATCTCCAGGGATTAGTGACATTCAAATGATGTTCCAGTGTTCAGCTTATCCAACCAAACAGGCTCTTTCTCTTCCTCCCTTCTCCACCACAAGGAGTGGGTGAAATTGGTAATAACAAAACAGGCACAGAAGAAACGTAGGTCACTGCTAGGTGGCCTATGAAATTTTGAAAGTTATCAGGCTATGAGTTTTTACTGATTGCTGTGGGAATCATATCTGTAGATGAGACCAGCATGAAAACAGAAGGGTTTAAGTAAACATGTTCATTGGTCATGTGGGTGGTTGCTCCAGGTGGTTCTTGTAGATTAAAAAAAAAGTAGTTGGAAGACTTTTGAGTTTCCCAAATGGTATAGTGAAAAGAGTTTACCTACATAGGTAGGAAGGAGCAAGCTCTCCTCTTCAGTTTTATGAGGGGAAAGAAATCCAGAAGCAAGTTTTGAAGAATTTTAGTAACAGAAACATAAGAAGTTGTCTTTATTGTTAATAACGGAATCCACTAAAGGACCACAGTTTTGGTATTGCCTGGCACTAAAACAAAGTACTTTTGTTTACAGGAGGGAATGTTCAGGGAGGTGTTGAAAGCATCTTTGTTTCTTTCCTGCACTTTTGTCTGTTTTTCACAGTTTTCTCTGTGTGAAACCCAGAAGCTTGTCTTGACATCTCAGTGTCAAATAATATGGAAATTAAGGATAGATCTCTAGAGTTAATATAGACCAGCACATTTTATAGGAGGTTATTGGAAATTAATTACAACAGCCAAGGATCTGGCTGACAAGTATTCTTCTGACCCTTATGTTGATCTTGTATGAAAAATCTATACCAATGGATTGGTCACTAAAGTACCTTTTCTAAATAAATCCAACCTAAGTAAATCCAATATATGTGTTTTTTGACCCATAATTCTGACAATGGATATAATCTCTTCAATTTTAGCTTTTCTTCTTGTTTTTTTTTTTTTTTTGCATAGAAGTAGGGACAAAATTTGAGACATTGATTACACCAATTTAATGTAAAATTTCAAATGCCAGGTAAAATGTGGATATCATATATACTATGAATACTATAATTACAACCTGAAAGCAGAACTTATAATATAAGGGTGGCAAAGGCAAGCATTCAGAAGTTAGGAAGTGGTAGTATTAAGGCTATTAATGAAACCAAAATTCATCCACCTTCTGTGTTCAAATTACAACTCCACTAGTGTTGAGAACTTCTACTTTCTCACAAGCATGACAAATCAAAGCTAGTTGTGGCTCAGGTAAAGCTGCATTGTGCCTCAGATCTGTGAAGTCCTTGCTTGCCATGTCAACCGGGAAAATGAATGAATAGTTGGATCGGGAATATTTATTGTGGTGTGGAAGGTAATGTAAAGTAATGACGGTCTGCAATTAGCGTAAACGAAGTTGGCATTAACTTAAGCAGAGGATCCGGCACACCCTGTCCACCTAGCTCTGCAGAGCTTTAGTTGCTCTCCTTGGCTTGTCCTGCTCATGCTTTTCTCACCTTTCTCTGATAGCCTCAACTGTTCTTTCCTTCCATCAGTCTACAGGTGACTCACCAAGGTTTTGCTTTCCAGCCCTACCCAGGGATTCACGCTCACATTCCACCTGTTTTTCAATGTCCTATTAACTTCCCCGATAAAGATGTACACTGCCACCGTGGAAGAAAATGGTGGACACACTGTGGCCATAGGCTCAATTCCCTCGTTCCTGGGATAGATGATGCAGTGTGTTTTCTGTTTAGCATAACGTCACACCACTTCAGAAATCTCTGAGACGTTTCTCCATGGAAAACAAAGCTGTACACAGCCTCATGGTGAAAAGCATATGGAGAGGGTGTCAAACTCTTACAGTGAATGGCAGATGGGCTCTGTGTTGTATCTGGTTGTTATCGCTTTTTAGTTTGTTACAGTAACTTTAGAACTGGTAACACAAGGCACTATGGAATGTGGAAGAAAACTCTGGCTGTGGAGATTAGATCATCTAAATGGAAAACAAGTGAAAGCTAAGAGCAGTGAAGGTTAGAAGAAATGAAGTAACTTGCCTCATTTGTCAGTGACATTAGTCATAGTTCCTTAATTACAGAGTGGCACCTTAAGTGCACAGTTGTGCTGTCGTCCCTTTTCTTGATTCTGTTTTAAAGGATTTGGAAGAGGAGCCTGTAACTGGTATCTTGAGATGTTGGCAGGCAAGGAAGAGCTCTTGCTCTGCTCACCTTAACTAAGGGGAATGAAAGATGCAAGAAAAATAAATGAAACTCATGTCTAATACCTTGGCAACAATGGCTTACGTGCATTTCAAATTGAATTAATTAAATGTGGTCATTTGTGTTGAGTTTTCCAAAGGTAATAGCTCTTCTTAAGTGCACAGCTTGGTTGGCTTCTATATGGTCAGTATATAACCCAGGTGAGCTCAACATGTTCTTTTTCATTGTGATTCTTGCTCCTGGGCTTTAACTATGTGATTACTCAGCTGTCCTGGCTGAATAATTTTTTAATCTAATTGCCAACTTTTCAAAATACTGGAAAAACTTTTAATATCTTTGCTGCCAAAAAGCTGCCATGCCTTGTCTTATCTCAGTAGTTTTGATCATTGGGTGTTATTTTTTTAAGTTGGGAAAATGTATATATGTATATAGTGAAGTGTTTTTGCAAGGTTTAATGTCCTTAGGTTCATCATGCACTTAATTCAGCTGAAAACATAATTTTTCCATTGTACATGCTGTCTGAAAACTCAGATGGTAGATTTTTCACCTTCAGTATTTGCTTGGTTCTCACAGTGTTAGGATGGTGTTTATAGCTCTCATTTGGTTTTTCTGGCTGGATTTCAGTTTTGTTTTCCTCTTCTGCATAGCGCTGAGTATGCCTTTCTGGACTAATATTGTCACTGATGCTTTGTTATCTGTTCAGCATTCACTGTCCTATATGTTATTGTGCTTTTGCCTTGCCTGTACATCTTTTCTTCATTTCATAAACTGCTTTTTCTGTGGGATACTAATAACATACATAAACCAAATCTGATCTTTTGAATCCTTGGTGGGAGACTTAGATATAGTTCATTTTTTCCTTTGTTTTTCTTCTACACAAGCTTGACATAATTATTTCTCCTGCCCTAGTAATTGCACATAGCCCCTTATTTTAATGATTCTTTTTTTCCAAAGCACTCTCAAGCTTTCATTTGCATTTCTTTGCCTACTTCAGAATCTGCTGTTAAACACATTTTGGTGTATTTTTCCTTGTATTGTGAGGCTTTCTCAGTCATACTTGATGAATCATTTCTGCATCTGTTCCATGAAAGACTGTTCAGATTTGAGTATGCTTGTTAGTTCTACATGTATCCTCAACGACTGACAGACTAAGTTTATGCCCATATTGGTACGTAACTTTAAGTTCAATCTAAAAACTCTATGTGGGGACCAGGCTCTAAGTTTAACTCCCGTCTGCAGTGCTGACTGTGTTTAGAGGCTCAGCTGAACTTCTGCCTAAGGAGTCAAGCTTATCATCCCTTATCTCCTTGTCTGCCCTGTTCTTCAGATTAACAGAAGTTACCTAGCATCCATCCTGAGCAGACAAACAACAATGCAACAATTCAGTTTTCAGTTCATGATTCTTCTGCTCCCTCTTTTTGTCTCTATCACCAACAGAGAGTATGAGACAAATCTACAAGATGAGAAAACTCTTATGTAGATTAACTCCTGGAATAGCCAAATTTGCAAATAAAAGCTCAACATAGATAGTTTTGTTGTGGGCTACCAATTGTACAGCAGAATCTGTCTTTTTTGGGATGGTTGATGCTAATGGTCAGTGCAGATGACCACAGGGTTCCTCTTGCTGCTCTCGTCTGTGACATCCTGTTCTACCCCGTTAGTTAAGATATGGTTCCCAAGAAGTTCAAACCCACCTCAAGCAGAGTTGCTGCTATCTCTTTTCCCCCTGCAGTGGCTACACATGTCCACTTCCTCCCGTGCTCCAGCCTTGGCACTCTTATGACCAGGTCAGTGAACGACCTGGCTCCAAAATTTCATTGCCTTTTTGTGCAAGATTATCCATCATGAATTTAATTATTTTCTAAAGTTCTGACAATTATAGGAATCAATCCTTTTTTATGGTTTACGATCTATTTTTTCTCCAAACTCTTTGGTACATGAACTGAAAACACACCTTTTATAGACAACGTATTTGCAGCTTGAAACTTTTTGGAGGGAGCTTCTAGGACTTCATACAAACCCTCCTTGTCTTCTTGTAGCACACCTAGATGCTGCAGAAGCACCTGTAAGCCTTTTCCCCTTCCTACTAATTCTGTTTCAGTCTTTATTTTCCTTACTTATTCCTATTTCAATTTCAAAGTTCCTCTTTAATGTTTAAAAATCACCATGAGATTGTTAAATGTGCTTGTCTTCTCAAGGACAGGGAATTAGTGTTGTAGTTTAATTCTTTTTTCCGTATATAGTCATCTTTCATCAAATGCTTCCTAAAAGTAGGATTTTCTGAATCCCTAGGCATTGTCCTGTGCATAAGACATCACTGCCATATCCATGGAGGAGAGGAGCTGTCAGCCACATAGCTGTGGCTATCTTACCCTGTTACAATGCTCCTCATGTGTTATCTGTCAAAACACTAGTAAGGACTACACATTCAAAACACTGTCAGCCTGCTGGTGAGCACAGCACCTGTTCTCTGAGTATGATCTGCAGCCAGCAAACAGAATAAGGGAGGCAAAGAATGGACATGAATTTGGTGTTATTTCTCTTGCCCCAGTTTAATCGGACAAAGAAGATAGGCAGGAATAGAGGTAAGCAAGCTTCTGCTGTCCACAGACTGCAGCATCATCCTTTAAGACCAAGCAAGAATTATGGGACAGCAAAGTGCTGCCTGCCACTGCTGGGTTAGGTAAAGCAGTTGAACTGAGTTTCAAACCACTTGCAACTCATTCAGAGTACTTAGGAAACAAAAGCTGGGTATTCCTACTTATGTCTGAGTATCAATCTTTATATTTCTCCAACTGCACTGTTTGACTGCTTCTAGTTGCAGCAAAATAGAGTAATAGAGCTGCATTAATTACTGTTATTCTTTTACTGCTAAGGTGAGTTTTAATTTTAAGTTTTGTTCCTTACAAACTGAACATGCAAAGCAACTCACACTTAGTTTAAATTAATTGCCATTCTGCATATGGTATTTAAGGGCCAGTCAAAGCAGAATGTTGATGGATCTCGTGCAATCAGGCTTTGCTATGGGAGAGGCTGCAAGTCACCCATTGTATTTATTATTTGCACAACATAACCTTTTGCTGTATGCACATGTATGCATGCTGCTCTGTTAGTTTACTATAGTGAATATATTGCAACTGCTGAAGGAGAAGATCCTGATAGCTGTAAGGGGGTTTGTTTTTCACCTCCAGTTTCAAATTCCCAAAGAGAATTTGAAATGAATCAGGTTTCATTTCTTCTCCTTTCTGTGGCATACATCTGTAAAGCAGGGAATGTCCACAACTTCAGCAATTTTATTTCACCCAAACTCAACTGTATTTTAGGACCACTTTAAATAATGATGCTGACTGATCTCTAGAAACATTGCAAAGAACAGCAAAAACTATTCTTGCAGCTTTCTGGACGTAATGAGCAAGATTCTGATCCCATTTACATTCTTGTTTGTCATAGCCAAAGGTATTCAGGTACTCTACTTAAAGATAAGAAGCTTGAGAATCAGGTTAAATGCAGATAGCATGGTATTAAAGCGGCTTAGTGAAGACAGGCGGTTATACAACGCTGAAGAGGTGATCTGAGATCCTGAAGGACATCATCCAACTACCTGCCCATCACAGGTTCTTTATGAAACTTGTGTCACTGCACACAGGTTCTCTTCAAATTTGTGTGTTAAGGTATGAATGGTCCGGACCCTATGTAGGAAGGGTAGACTTTAATATGAAAACCAGTCCCTGGGAATAAAAATCATTGCTGAGCTTGTTGGTTCTCTGTCAGGAAACAGCAGGCAATGGTGTGGAGGGCTACACACTGCTGTGAATTTTCTCCACCTCTCTTTTTTCCTTTGCTGATGCATTTCCATGCACCTCAGCTGCATACTCTACACACTACTGTCCACACTACTGTGCCTAACTCTTCAATCCCACTGTTACCCCCAGACAGCGAACAGCCTCTTCTGCAATTCCCAGCTGTTTGTATTCACTTAAATGTACTACCAAATGGCCCTCCAGCTTCCTTTTAAAATGAACCTGTGCTGTCTGCAACAACACTACTTGTACTCCATTATTCACCTTCCCTATTGATTCATAAACCCCTCCGCACAAAAGCATCTCATGCTTTCTGACCCTTCACAGAAATAAGATCCTTGGACATATGCTTGCCATGTACTCCTGAAGCAGCCTCTTCTCAAACACTGTTTCTGGCTGCAGAAGCATGTCTCGCCCTTCTGAAAAGGGGAAGTGGAGAGGGGTATAATATGGATTGAGAACTGGCTAGCAGATAGAGCTCAGAGGGTTGTGGTTAGTGGTGCAGAGTCTGGTTGGAGGTCAGTAACAAGTGGTATCCCTCAAGGGTCAGTACTGGGTCCAGTCCTGTTCAATATATTCATCAATGATCTGGACGAAGGGGTAGAGTGTACCATCAGCAAGTTTGCTGATGACACTAAACTGGGAAGAGTGGCTGATACGCCAGAAGGATGTGCTGCTTTACAGCGTGACCTGGATAGGCTGGAGAGTTGGGCAGAGAGGAACTTAATGAAATTCAACAAGGGTAAATGTAGGGTACTGCATCTGGGGAGGAATAACCCCATGCATCAGTATAGGTTGGGGGCTGACCTCCTGGAGAGCAGCTCTGTGGAAAGGG
>VZSZ01009646.1:14602-40873 GCA_013398815.1 Ibidorhyncha struthersii
AACCCTAGCAAAATCATCAAGAACTGCGGCAAAACTCAGACTTAGTTACAACAAGCGAGAGGACCTGAGAAATGGCCTTCTCTTGCCTGGGACTGTCCAAGGGGACCAGGGAAACGTGCACGCTCAGGTGCACTTTTGGTGTGATTACCACTGAACGTACTCAGCCTAGCAAGCTTCTATGTGGAGCAAGAATACTATTAACACCTACAGTAAATGTTTGTATCCCTTTCATATCCCCCCAACCAGAGGGAAGCAAACTAGCGCAACCCACACTCCAGAAGATGCACTACGAAAAGATAGAGTGTCACCTGCAGGATTTACAGCTGGCCTTTCTTCAGATCCACGAGTAACCCCCTGTAAAAACCCTCCAGGTGATATAGCTCATGCTCTCCCTTCTGTTTCCGTGCTGCTGAGCATGAAAAATAGCTTCGCAGTGTAAGCTGCAACAGGCTGGTAGGGAGTGAAGAGGGAAAAGAAATAAGACTTGTAGAGGCTTCTGTGAAGTACAGGAAAACATGATAGGATCTGGTGATGTTTTCTTAAGCCACATGGAGTTTGAAGTTGAGATAATTACTATACCATGTTCCAGGTAGGTATTTTATTGCTTTTTATTAACTTTCCATTTCATCTACATGCTTGTTACCAGCTAGGCTTATGCATCTCTTAATACAGCTTCAGTTCTAGAGAAAAGATAAATTACACTTGGCTAATTCCATCTAAGACTGTATTGTTGGTGGAAGTCAAGGAAGAGCAGGCAGAGGTGAGGCGCTCTGGAAAGACACTGTATTTAAAATATTTTATGCAAAAAAGCACATGATAGATCTACCTAGTCCCCCTCTCTCTCTGGTTCTCCATGCCACCACCTCTTCAAAAAGGCCGGTGAAGTATTGCTTAATGCATAGTAAATGTCAAACAAACAAATCAAACAGTTTGACTCTGGGCCATTTCGCGTCCTCCCCCAACCAATGAAAGCTGCACATATCACATTGAGTGAAGGCAGATGGGGAAAGCCATTTGAAAATACGGCCCCAGAGGAGGCCATGAAGATGACCAGAGGGCCGGAGCACCTCTCCTGTGAGGACAGGCTGAGAGAGTTGGGGTTGTTCGGTCTGGAGAAGAAAAGGCTTCGGGGAGACCTTATTGCAGCCTTTCAGTACCTAAAGCAGACTTACGAAAAAGATGGGGACAAACTTTTTAGCAGGGCCTGCTGCAATAGGACAAGGGGTAATTGTTTTAAACCAAAAGAGGGTAGATTCAGACTAGAAACGAGGAAGAAGTTTTGTTTGGTTGGTTTTTTGGTTTGTTTGGGTTTGCGTGGGGTTTGGTTTTTTGTTTTTTTTTTTACAGTGAGGGTGGCAAAACCCTGGCCCAGGTTTCCCAGAGAGGTGGGAGATGCCCCATCCCTGGAAATATTCAAGGTCAGGTTGGACAGGGCTCTGAGCAGCCCGATGTAGTTGAAGATGTCATTGCTCATTGCAGAGGGGTTGGACTAGATGGCCTTTAAATGTTCTTTCCAACCCAAACTATTCTATGATTCGTCCTCTTCCAAAGGATTGGTACGCTTCAGTGTTTTAAAAGTACAGCTGGCAACCACAGTACTGGCTGCAAACCAGACTGACTAGGAATGACCACTGAAAACAAGGTTTACAGTACTGGTAAGATACTAGCTGGGCGTATTGACTAATTGGAAAGGCTTCCATTTGGCTCGCAGTGCTATAACTAGATGTAAAAACACGTGAAGGTTTTGAAAACATTCAAGCACAGAGTGATTCCAGAGGAGCAATGGCAGAACTCTGCAAAACCAACCATGTCCTGGCAGGCATATGAAAGAGCGGTATTTTAATCAAAACCCCATTAAACTCCCCTGTAAGTTTATTGAATGCCTTCTCCCAGTTCTGTAGACTATCAAGACAATTTCTTGCTAGGAAAAAAATCCATGTGCACGGGGAAAGGGTGAGACTGTTGTAAGAGCTCAGCCTTTGCTTACTTATTCTGCTGACCGAAGCAAGGACTTCAGATGGCAACTCCCAAAGCAGACTACAAGACGATTTTATGGCGTTGATTTTGCTAAGCTTTTCCTGTTGACAGCTCTCTTACCCACTTCCTTCAATAACATCTCAATTACTTCAAAAGTAATTAACTGTCATACGGATGACTAAGTCAGGCACGAAACATCCAATTCACAAAAACAGTTGTGTGTGAAAAACAGAAAATTCCACTAAAGGAAGGGCTGAACCACAACCGTAACTCCATGGTACATTCCTTAGCCAGATGTTGCACCTAGGTTTTTTCTTAAGATGACCAAAAAAATGGATTAAAAGGCAATCTGAAAGCCATGAAAAGCTGAGACTTTACTTCTGCCCTTATAGCACATCATCTGCCTGTGTTCGTTTTTTTTTAACATAGGAAGATGAGAAAAAGTATGACACCTTTTAAATATTAAAACACAGATGAAGATATTATGAAGAAATAATATTCAGGAAGTATATATTAATGAATGTTAAGTCTGTTTTAAAGAAAACAATCTTAAAGTATCTTTCACTTAAGACACTACAAAAGGGCCTTCACTTAGGCTTTTCAGAAAGGCAAACTCTTGCACAAAAATAAATCTCAGTTTCAGCAGAGCAATAAAAAGAAAAAAACTAAAATCATTAGTCACTTCAGAAAATTTTGATCGCAGCTGAATGGTTTGATAGTTAAAGAAGGAGCTTGCCATTTTTTCCTCAACATCCTCTGCTTCTGACACTAACCTCCCCTGGCACGCGCATATTTCTATGCTGCCACTCTCCTTCCATTTTCCTCAGACGGCAGTGTGTTCCCTGCTGCTCTTTGCTGTCGTTTGCAAGAGATGTTCATTCATTCTAGGTGACAAGTAAAAAAGATTGGGGCCACCCATGTCCAGCGAGGTTGCACTGTCCAGGGTCATCGTCATCTGGTACGTTAAAGGGGGGGGTCAAAATTACATGCCCACCAATTGCCACAGCATTATTGCTACCTCTGGGGACACTGTAATATCTGTTGTTGTCTAAGCTAAATCTATTTTAGGGTCTACGTAGACATAACAGCTGTGAATGCTCTAAACACCCAACGCTTGCAAAATTAACATCAAAGCATGTATTAACAGGAGGCGAGAGACCGGAGTTTCCTACTGCTTCATCTTCTCAGCGTAAGGCTTTGCACCAATTCGCAAGCACGCAGCACTGCGCAGCTGTAACAGCCGAGTTGCAGACAAGTCCTCCTCCTCACATCCAATTTTCCAGCTGAGTAGACTTTGTTTCAAGAATGTCCAGCGTTGTGACAGAAGTCAATATTATTAAGAAATTCCCTCTCTTCAGCGCTTTTCTCTTTGCATAACTCATCAGAAGGTTTAATCAAAGTTCAATTCGGCTTTCTGAATCCTACTTGTATTTCAGGCTTAATTACCTAAACTGTCTTTACCCAAACTGGGTCAACACTCCTTCGAGGGAGCTCTCTCTTTGTGGTACGCGCCACCCAGGACCTGTAGTTCTCCAGCATGTCTCCCATCAATTCACCGTTTTCTCATGACACCCTGGAGCTCCTTCTTTCATCCAGGTGGACTGCAACACTCAGGGAAATAGAAGGCAGAAGAAGTTGGTAATTCGTAGCAAGACTGGCTTGTTAATGAACACGACTGTAAAACAGCGGTACTGGAGAGCCATCGTACTAAAGAGCTAAGCAAATATGTATTAATTTGTTTGGATAGTACGGGATGAACTGTGTCAGTTTTAGGGAATTTTATTTTTTTAAAATCTAGGTCGCTAAATATATACTGGGAATGTCACCTGCTAAAGTGTAAAAAACTTTAAGACAGGTGTACTGATACAGAGAGGAGCCTACATAGCGCAGATTATATTCTGGTAGCATGGCATTATATCCATGAGATGGGTTTCCACCAGTGGAAATTTCCCAAATGTGGGTATCTTCTAAATGTTCGAATCGCCCACATCCTTCTTACTCACTGCACATTACTATTGTGTACAGATGTGATCTCTCCCATTTCATGCAAGTCAGTTAGGAAAAATCTATCCCTTATTTTGTATAGACCATAACATGCCCCCAGATGCTAGAGTGGAAATAAAAAAAAAAAAAAAAGGAAAAAACGGGCATCCGCAGCTTCACCTGGCTCTCTTTGGAGGAAAAAAACCAAATAAACTGAAGAGCCTCTCAATCACCATGTAAAGCAGGATTATTCCAGCATCTGCCAATCGAATCCAAGGAGAACCATTTCATTTGGGTTGTAGCTCTCACTTGCGAAGGGCTCACTTCAGCTACTGTGTTTTCCATGGGACATATTTGCTCTCCCTGTTTCCACCGATGTTTCGAGTAGTACCCAAGTGGAAAATAGAATTAACATGTTGAGTAAGCTTTATTCCTCTTTAATTTGTTGTTGCTGGCATTAAGAGTCTTTTATTTTACTTTGCCTCTAATTGTTACAGGAACAGCAATAGCAACATTATAAATCTGTAAGTTGGTTGTTTCATGGTACACTTTTTCCATGGGGCGAGTCTTTTCCATTTATCATGGAGGAGTGCGGAGAGTGCTGGAACGTAGAGACATTAGTAAGTCAAAGGAACCAAATAATACTCTTGCCATTCAGAAAGAGATATAAATGAAGTTTGTTTCTACTTTGATATATGAGAACTAGCAAAGCAGATAAAACTTGAGAACCAGTTGGTAGACGTCAGGGGACAGACTGTTACTTACAGATTCACGTACTCGGGAAGCACAAGCTTTTGAAATAGTCTATTGACAAAATTTAGTTTCTATGGGCACAGTACCTCTGAGCACTAAGGTTTCTCCTTGCCCCTTCCGTCTTTGCCGTTCAACAATACCACTAAAAATACTGCTTTTAACTGTGAAGTTAATTATCTACCTATGAATTTTATACAAGTTCAAAAAAAACCCAAACCATCGAACAGCATGTGTTTAAACTCTTTAACTAAACCTGGAAAACTGAACCATTTTCGGGTTCCAGTCCAACTATATACATGTAACTCAAGCTGACACTTTTTAAACCTCTAATCACATAAGCCCTTCTGCCGATTTATCTGCAGTGGTCATAACATTTAACACCAGCTTCTCTCTCGGTTTTCCCTTGCCTTCTCATGTAATACGATGTTTGTCTTTTAACTGGATGTCACTGTTTCACCAGCATTAACGTCTGCCAACGCCTGTATAAAGAGAAGAGCATTTCTTGCAAGGTTTGTATATTAGGAGACGTGCCCACGATTTTCTTTTGGTTTGCCTTTGAAAACTCTTAAATGCCGTTATTACGCAGATAATCAACGCTGCAAAAGCGGCAGCAAAGTGTTCCCCCAAACCTGGTTTCTAAAAATAAAATCATCGCCACTTTGGTCTTCATAGAAGCCTTTAGTTTCAACACTTGATCTTCCAACTCCCCTTCCAGTAAGGGTGTGGGCTCTTCCTACTTCTTCCAGCAAGTCAGTCGTAGCTAGGCTGTGACACTCAACTAACCTTGGGAAATACACGCTTCTGCAATTTTTTCTTCAAATAATTTAAGCCAGGGACAAGAAAATGTTAAGCGCCATTGCTACAGGGAACTTCAGGCGCTATTGAACAGATAGCAGAGAAACATCCTTGAAAGAAAAAAAAGGTCCTAAAAAACTAGCAGCCTACCTTTTGTAGTTAGCAGCAGCATCTCCCAAACCAGCCTTCCAGATCCTCTGGAGAGCTTTATCTACCTGAAGTTGAGGCTTTGCTTTCATCTGGATGGCAGAAGCTGCATCCATCCCGTTACGGCACACCCCATAGGATGGAATTTAGAAGGTGCACACAGCAAAATGCTGTTAGAGACCCCAGCACGACGCACACTGAAGAGACGTCCCGTAGTAAAGGACCAGGAGCTTCCAAGACTGTCTTTCTTGCTTAGCTGCTCTCTGATGGGTAGAGCCAGGAAGGTAAGTTTTACAGCTTAGCTAGCTTAAACATTTAAAAGCACTGCAGAAGACAAGGTTAAAAAAACATAAAAAGGGGAACCCCCCTGTAGTTTAGCACCTAAATAAGAGGTGGAGCTGTGAGCGCCCATACTCTTTTCAGGTGGGGTTATTTATCTTCAAGTACATAGGCTTTGGGCACAGACTTGCAAGCAGAAGGTAGGCCAACCTTCAGTTTTATCTGAATATTAAAAGAACTTTTACGAATCACTAGTCACTCTTAACACCTCTGACCTTGGGCTAAGTATAACGTTAATTACCTTAGCGTGAATGAAGATTGATTACTGATAGTTGAGAGCATTACTGGTGAAAAAGGTTAATTATTGGATTAAATACTAAAAATTCTGTACATTCAATTTTCTTCAGAACTCCTGGGCTTCATTACTAAGCATGACAAAAACATACTTTCCCAAGCAAACATACAAAAAATCATTTATAGGCAAACCAGCAATTTTTCTAAATGATTTCCCACTCAATAGAGTAAGTGTAGAAACAATTATGGGATATTAAAGATAATTCAATAGGGTCAAAATCATAATAACTAATCTACAAGTGCATTTTAATAGAAAAAAATTAGTTTAACTACAAAACATTCAGTGACTACAGTATGTGTTTATAAACAGCACCATTAGTATATGGTATTTTGGAAATGCATGACACAAACTGGAAAATTTTGGTATGGCTCCAGTACAGGTGTGTATATGAGTGTACATGGGTGCATATACGAGTATAAATACCGGGAACGTACACACATACACACTTTCATGGCACCGCTACTACCTACCACACAGGTTCCTTGGATGTCCAAATGAAGAATCTCTCCCATTAAATGACAGTTGCCACCTACAATTTTGGAGCAGGAAACATTTCATCCTCCTGGAAGACAGACGTGGTATTACCACCATGTTTGCCCTTTACTGTGTGCAAGCTTCGCAAAATTCATTTATAAAGTAAATTAAGGGTCCTAAATAGTGCTGATGCCAACTTTTTTCTTTAGGCAGGCGAAATTACGTCGCGCACACCTTAAGCAAAGTATCACAATATTATTTCATTTTACTTCATGCATCTGACCGTTGACCTGGAATTACCGATCCTAGTATTAACTTTTTCTTAATATCCTCCTAGATGTGCATCGTAGACTGAATCAGACTTTTTAGCATGCTTCAGCAATTCAACAACAACTACTTAATGCATTTTAAGGCCTCTAACAACCCTCTGTCTGTACCTCTTACCGCCCCTGCATCCCCCTTCTGCCCTGCCTGCACATCAAGCTCGCTGTGGGCAGCGCCCATCGCTGGAGCAAAGCTTACGCTCGTCCACAGTTTGTTGCATCTCTCAAGAATAATCTACACATTTAACCTTTGGAATGAAAGAAGGAGCAGGGAGAAGAGCTGCAGTCGAGGACTGGGGACAGATGAGTGAGAGCTTTCAGATAACGGGAAGCTCCGGTCATCAGAAATAAGGGAATGCTGTCGGGGCACATTAAAAGAAGCTCAAACCCAAAACCCAACAAAACACCCAAAAGAGAAAAGCACCCCAGAGGTCAGGGGCAAGAGAGACGTGCTCTGAAACGGAGCCAACAGCAGACAGCTCTGCGTATCATGTCAGATGAGAAACGCAAGGGGAAGGAGGGGTGGTGGAAGCAGGAGAGCAGCAGCCACCAGCGCGGTTTGCTGTCCGCAGGAAAAACTGCCTCTGGACATACCAGTAGGTGGGAAGGAGAGGGAGGAGAGGAGACCGGAGGAAACACATCTCAAAAAAGAAAGGCAGGTAAATAAATGCCAAATCTGAATTCCAAAGGTAGCGAGATCTAACCCATAGGATATACCAATTTGATATTTCTTAGGAAAAAAAAAAATTGTCACATAAGGAATTGCTACTAAAAAGATAAATACTGTGAGGTATTTATTTGACTTACTGATTTTATTTATCTGACAAGTACTGTCTGCTGATGAGTGAAATTCAGGCTCTCTACAATTTACTTTTTTCTTTCTTTTCTGAATACAGGAGTACACACTAAAGTAATAAATCTAGGTCTGAAACTATGACTTTTAACCAGTTATTTAAAAAATTTTTTAAAAATCGATACACGAGTGACTGACAAATGGCTGCTTTAACTACAACCGGGCTGTATCCTCATCTCATAAAAGGAATTTAAAGAGGATGTGTAGGGAGCAAATGTCCTTGGCGGTACAGAAGCAGGTGAGGGTACTGTGACACCAGGTCAAAGAATACGAGAAGTTGCAAACGGATGAGCAGAAGGGTTGGGGACGCCGGGGGGGGGACACGGGGGACGGGACACGATGACGAATCACAACTCTGCCTGTGCACATCAACACGACCAAGCGGCAACCGTGACCAGCACTGACACGCAGAGACTACAAGCACCGGGTCCGGATGAATCTGCGTGATTGTCATCACCATCTCTAGGGCAAAAATACCCTAAGATAAGGATGATACCATTTCCTTTTCCACAGCAATGAGTTGCAGCTGTTTCATCGAACAGGTCGGACATCAAGTGTCTGCACAAGAACTCGATGACATGACCCGCAATCTGCACGCAGCAGAGGTAGCTGGAGGACAAGTTGTTACCACCACCTGGAGAAACAGATGTTCTTTGAACTATGCAGAACGCACAACTTCCCATTTCCAGCCATTGCCACAGTGTTCATTTATTTATTTTTTAATTCAGTTACAGATTATTTGCACCTTTGGCCACATTATTCTAAGGCGTGGGGTCAAAGGATCACATTTTGCATGAAGTATTACTCTCTCACTGGACAAATTCAGGGGTATTTCTACTCAAAGCAGTTACTTTCCACTTTTCTGCCTCTGATTCAATCATTAGAGCGCCTTTAAGAAAGTATTTATTGATCACATTTCCTACAGTATTTAACTCTCAGAATTACAATTAGGAAACATAAATAACTGATTGTGCTGTCAGATGAAACCCGCATTACTCTGCTGCTTGGTTGAGAAAAGCCACTTGTAACTGATGCGGTATTTCCACAGGACAGTGTGTGACAGTGGCTATTAGATCAATTCCCACTCGTGTATTTAAAGTCCTTGAAACTCCGATGCCTTTATCAAATGACCCTCCTCAGGCTTTACATTAATTAAGGTCTTTTCAGGATATTTTCATTCTGGTTAAATGATACTAAATCCTCTCTTCTTGACACAGTTTGTTGTTTCGGTTTGATTGCGTGTTTTGTTTTGTTGCGGTGGTGTTTTTTTTTTTTTTTTCATAATAGCTAGCATTTCCTTTTGTTTTACACTTTTTCAACCATTTTCTCACTTATAGTCCCGTTACTGAAGGCTACCCAAACTCTGTATAGGCATTTGCATTCTTTTTCTTCCTTTCTTGCCTTCTATGTGAATATTTACACAAACATATATCTGCATTTCTACAAAATCTGCAGAAGTATTGAAAAAACTGAAGTTGGAAGGGACCTCAACATGATCATCTGCTCCAACACCAATACCTCAAAGCGTCAAGTCACACTAAAAACACGTGAAGCTCTCACCATCAACTACGTATCAGATGATCAAAATCAGATGCAGATTCTTCCAGCTTCTGGTTGCCACTGTACTCAGAACACCGTAGCAGAATTTTGCCGAGTCTGTCAATATCCTGTATTTCTACAGCGCCTTTCGGCAACGGACAAAATTAGCAGCGCGTCCCCTAGCCCGCGTATTTACTAATACGGATAACCCTGTCACAAACTCCATTAATGAGCCCAATGCCAACTGCTGGCATTTCCTCTACAAGGTCAATATTTATACAGAGTTGAACGGTCTTTCGTTTCAGACAACCAGGCTCAAGCATTTTAACAAGCAAAGATAATCAATGTATTTTCAAAAGCAATACACGTCACCAAGCTAGAAAAATGGTAGCAGATCACCGAGACTTACACGTCACTGTAGAACACTCATACTTGCCGGATACTACTGTGGAATAAATCTTGCATCTTTGGTTTTCTGTGTCTGCAATTGTCTCATTTGTTAATCAAGTTTTTATAGTAAACCCTATCCTGAAAACAAAATTCTGAAAAAATATGTAGAATTTATAAACTGTATACAATCCCGCTTGCATAAAATTGAGTGATCTAAAAATAAGCGCGAGCAATGAATTCAAACCTACTACTAGGTGAGCGTAATAGCCAAGGTGTCGATATGGGTGGTCAGGCCCACATTTAGACCATTAAAATGAGGTAACCAGATTAGGTGCTCAGCACCTGAACCTTCTTATTACGCTGCACATGCGAGCTGAGCCCTTGAACATCTACATGTTAACCAGGACATTTAAGGGTCTAAAGGTAATTTGATAGTTTTCACAAAGGAAAGAATCTTCACCCCAGCCAAGCCAAGAAAATTAATCGGGATGCAAATTAGTAAGCTACATGGTTCCGCAGAGAGAATAAAATCAGATGAAATACAAATCCACAGGTCTGTTTTCAGTTGAAAATATAGTAGTACTGTAGCAACTGTCACTTCCTATTCAACGCCCACTTCACTGTAGGAAGGCAAGTGCTGCGCCGCAGGAGAATTTCAGCTTTTGCAATACAGGTTTCCACTTTTGTGCCAAATCGGCATTACCACTGGTAACACTCTTCTTTAGTTATGGGCAAAAGACTAAAAAACTAAAAAAAAGACTAAAAAAAGACTATTTCACCCCATTATACAATTACCTAACCTTTGTTGAGCAGATTCCAACGGAATTTCCTTCTTGTCTTCGCCCCTTAAAAAAGGGCCCAACATTACTTTAACAGCAGTTCAGAGATCACTAGCAAAAACACCGTCATCTTCACTTCTTGAAACGATTTTTGAAACCACTCTCGACACAAATACACGTGTACAGTACAAGCACATGAACTGCATGGTGTTACACTTAGTTCCAACTCCACTGCAGTTTAAAGTGTTTCAACATCACGACATGCACATCAGTCCTCAGTTGTTCATAATCTATTTCTGTAAGCACCCAAATCCATCGTTCCAGCAACTGCTGCTGTTTGTTCACACTATTTTTCCCAAAGCTGCTAAAATACACGCTGCCATCCACCTATGCTCCAAGAGGCTAGCACAGAAAAAACTGTAGCCACAAATAAATGAGCCATCACTGGATAGACAGAAGAATTTCCAATCAACAGAGAAAACAAGGAAACCGGCAACCGCATTGTATAACATACTCGGTTCATTTATTTAGATAAATGTAAATGAAATGGGATACAACTTTTTAATTACAGAAGTGTAATAAAAATAAAGTCTTTGTTGCTGCAGTCCTGCAGTCGGAATTCCAAACTTATTCCCACTGGGATTTTCCAGCTACTGATGAGGTGCACTGGCACATGATTTAGCTTCTTCCATTAAAAAAAAAAAAATTGCAGAAGGATTTTGCCAGTTGGAGAATAAAACAATACTGAGAGACCATATTTATTATTCCTCACAGCAAGACTTTAATCTGATTTTTCTCACTTCTTAGTCTCACCTAACCCAAACCCATCTTTCTTGCCTTCCCCACACCACGTGAAACACCGCAGAATCTGATTTTGTCGTCAGTCTCCATATCCCAGCGCAAAAACATCCAAACCGTACTCTCTCAATTCTAGGTAAACTTTTCATATCCTTGTGTGTGCGTATACGTACACAAATCCAAGAGTTTACCATTTTTGGATATTCAGAAACAGTTATCAACAGTTAAATCGAACATTTGAAGCTGACATTTCCCTAAGCTATACGCGCAGAATTTTCACTGAAGGCTGTAGGTCTGCTGCATGTCCTTCACTGAAAGGGTTATAAAGAGGGACCGTGGATCCTTTCTGTTCTTGCGGACTGTTATCTTTCCTCTCAGGGCCTCTCCTGCAAAAGTAAAAAGGAAATTACTACACTTACATTACTGAATCATGCACAGTAACAGCAAAGATGCATTACATAACCTTATGTTTCATGAGAAGCTCTTCCCAATTAATCAGAATTAAGCAAGTCTACAAAGGTTTCCCTTATGTTTTCAAAGCTCTAAGCAATGGTCTCGACAACAAACCTAAGTCAAACTGACTGCAGTTAAACCTGGCAAGGTGCCGAGCTATGTCTGACACTTTACTTCTCAGATGACCCACCCAAACAGCTCATATGCAAATTATTTTACTTGTGATTGGGGAAAAACACTGTATTCCTTGGCTACATTAACCGCTCTTTGTATCTGGTTGAGTTGGATCTGCACATCACTACCTACCATTTCCCGGGACACACAAGTCTCAGCTGGACAGGCAGTAAATGCCGTTGTACTATTTTCCCCCCCCCAACCCCCAGATTCAAATATCAGCTTGTTTTCTCATGAAATTATATACAACACCTTTAAGTTCTTGAACACAGATTTCCATCCATGAAGTCAGCAAATTATTAGCACTAATAAAAAAGTATAGAAAAGCAAAATTGCTAGTCCGCAAAATTTAATATTGCATTATTCCCTTTGCTGAGCTCCCTAATTTAAACACATCACTACTACCAACTTTGAGCAAACCCAAAAGTAACCACAAAAACCTATTCCACTTCCTACTGCATGTGCCGTGTGGTTTATATTTGCACTGCATTTAATTTAAGCTCTAATTCCATAATGTTTTTATCTGGCAGGAAACATTAACACAGACATCTTCACAGCATTTCAAATATATACATTATTAACGGCAAGTTTTGTTTTACAAACTATCAGGCTTTCTTGACTGCATATGGCTCAGCATAGATATGCTTCAGCTAAAACCAGAGAGACCGCTTTGACACAGATGAAAAGAGCCGAGAAGTATCTCGAGAGGCACGACTCTCCCTTTTGGTGTTACTAAATTTAAGTAAAAGCTTTTGCCCTAGAGAAATTCCAGGCCTTGATGTTTCTGTTCAACGTTTTGTCCCAGCCTGTGCTGATCAAACCCGCTTCCATCCCAACAGCAGCTGCAGTTCCACAGCACATCAAGTTCTTCCACGTTTACCCTTTACGTAATTCGAAAGTCTGTTCTAGGTTTTTAAACCACTTTCAGATTCTGAAATAAATGAGGAAAAAATGAAACCTACTGTGCCGGCTTAAGAACTTGTGTACAGTCTCTAAGAAGAGATGTTTTACTTTTCACACACAAGACAGGAGATTATTTGTGGATCTGTAAGTCCAGTTTCGTGATCTAACAGTCCATTTTATTTTCATGCAAACATACTCAATGGATAAGTGTGAAAAGCCTTTACAGCTACGCAACCTTCTGAAACTTTATGGGGGACAATGAACCCACTTCTCTATAGGCACAGCTGTTCTTAACTTCTTCCCCACCTTGCATCTAAGATCATTGTAATAAGAAGACAGCAGAAAACTAGGTTTACCAATATTAGGAGCTCCAGGAACTGATTCATGCTATATAAATTTAAAACAAGACTTTAAAGTTTGCATCCATCACGTAAGAGTCACACAAACTGAAATCCATAGCTAGCCCTAGGGTTTGCTATCAGCTTATTTGAAAACTTGATTTAAAAAGCCGTTTTGAGAGACCAAGCTTTCCAAAGGGTTCTTGATTTCCACATACTTAAGAAGCTACTTTAATTAACAATATTCATATTTTTGAGTGTTAAGCACAAACTTACTGAGAAGGCAGTGCAGGAGAACATTAAAGAGAGTTTAGTTTTCTTATTAGCTTTCCTCTGCTTCCCCCAACCCCCATCCCACACCCCAACAAAAAGCCAGCAAATTCCATGTTCCCTGGGCAGTCCCCTAAGATTCTTCCAGACTTGCGTGCCGGCCTGGGAAGCAGGGTGGGTAACAAAAAGAAAAGCCTCAGATCTCTGCAGAGGGAAGGTATGGGGGTAAGAGTTTAATAAGTTTCCCTAAACCATATACAACTGACATTTGGGCTACCTAAATACTTACAGTACATTGTGCATCAGAGATTGCTTCAAACTCAGATTAGCACAGGAATGATTTCCGACTTGTCACATACAAAAATAAGTAAACTATAGTTTTGAGAAGAGCTCAGGATACAACCCAGAAGCTGAACCCAAATACCTTTGCATTAGTATTTTATATTTCCCTTATTTACAGCAAGTGAAATTCAACAGTGTGGACTGCAGAGAGGCAGAATGGGTTTTTAATTTTTAAATCTGACAGTGTATGAAGTTTTAAAAATAACACCATATTTACATTATAAAAAAAATTAAAACTTTAAGCTAAGAGCATTAACATTTCCAAGGTATCCGAAATGACGTGCCCCAGCAAGAGACTAATTTTGAAGTTGGAGGACCTTCACCTTCTGTAACATATTAGGGGACTACAAGAATTGGGATATCTTCTTTGGTGGCCTTCAGTGAGATACTCAAAAGGTCAGTTACAGCTCAAACTTTTATGCAACATACATGTCATCGCAAAAGCTCTGGAATGACAAATTCTGTTTCTATCGCCTGGCCCTGGCTTGATGATCAATATACATATTGCTTTCTTTTTAGCTTTGGAAAACTACACACACAGTGAATATTCTAGTATCTAAAGGAAAAAAAAACACACAAATACAGATGTTGCCTCATATTGCAAGGAAATATTACTTATACAGGCTTTTTAGTCTCGTTTTTAAAGAGCTTACTGAGCAGATCTCTCAATTTCACCATACTTTTGCTGCTTGTGGTTATCCGAAAAAAAACCTAACATCAATTTATTTTCAATCCTTAATAAGACCTGAAATATAAGTTAGATTTGTAAATATTTAGGAAGCCCATAGCTGAGCCACTTCATACCATCATTTCAAAACCACAAGAACTACACCTAAGAGACGATTACTGTAAAGACATTATAGGAGAGCACGATCTCGATCTACAGCAGTAAGTTCTCTGCTACTCTTCCATTAGGCCTCTCTTGCCCCATTCATCTTCATCCCTCACACCAGCCACATCCACTGTTACCACTTTTCTATCTCATTGGATCTAAAGAATTTCCCAGCTGTTCATTACTTACTGTGATTTAAACACCATTGTTTATGTTCTCCCAAAAAGCTGAGGTTTTCAATATTCTTACCGCAAAACCAAAAACAAACAGCAATTTGAAAACTAAGCCAGTTTAAAATTCAGTAAGAATTTTAGAATTCTCCATTCGGCACAATTCTCAGTTGCATCCGCAAACAGGAAAGTCACAGAACATTTTGTCAAAGGCTGCAGTATAAACACCTGAGAAATTCTTGTTGGAAAAAAAAAGCTAACTGTGGTACAAATGTTGTATGAAAGATCATATAATAATTTCATATTTTTTGACAATTTAACAGTCAGTTGGAGATTCCACTTCAATTCCTGTGCAGCTTTATTATTAGGACACAAATGACTGACATAATACAATGTGAATTGCAAAGAACTGCAAAAATGATTTCACAGATTACTTAAACAGAGACAGATTTGCCAGGTAGAAGGACAAGGTAAAGAAAAAAAGGGCATTACAGCTTATTTCCAGCTATGAAGTTTAACCTAGTTGGAACACAGAGATTTTCAGAACTGCTGGAAAATGAATGATTTGATATATTTTAGCATCCTGCAATACCGAATGCTTTAAAAATTGTGAAGACTGAAGAACCCCTAAGAGAATTAAAATTCCACTATTTAAATCAATCCATACGGCAATCTTACCCTTTAGAACATTTAAAACAAAGAAATACAATAAATGAAGTCAAATAATTTCACAGATCACAGCTGACTTCACAAAACAGAACCCTGGGATGCTGTTTGTAAAGGCAGCTAATGAAACGACGCACTCCATTTTTCTCAGCTATTTTTTATGCGGTAACCACATTAAATCTGCCTTTCTAAAGAGCCTTTTCTGAGGGCCAAAGCAAACAGCAGCAGTGCAACCAACTAACAAAAAGGCAGTTCTGAACAATTAATCAATGTCACGTAGATAGAAAATGACTGATGTTTTTTCACCATTCTGCTGTCCTGAGAGCCGCCTGGAGGAAGCTGTCTCTGGGACTCAGCTGCATCACCTTGCTCTTATCACGCTCAGTTGAATGCAAGTGAACCACACAGTGCCACTGCAGTTTGATTAGGACAAAACTGAATCTATTACAATCCCCCTCCTGCAATTTTATTATCCCTTGGGGAGCCCTGAAATTTGTCCCCAAAAAGAAAAAAAAACAAAAACCAAACAACGAAATGCTGCACAAGCTTGCTAGCACAGGAAAAAAAATGCATCCCTGGGTACATACTGACCCACTGCCGAATAACACACATCTGATTACAATGCTCTGCAGTACACCCTGTACGTGTGCTCTCAACACTCCAAATAGTTTATTTTGGTTCTGACTTTTACCATCAGCGAAACTGTCCGCAATCGTATCTTTCACTCCTGTTTGTGCAATACAATCATGCATTGGACAAGCCTTCAGTTTGCGAGCAAAGATACCTCTCAGTGCAAGAGCTCTATGCCCTATCACTCAGCCTGTTTAGGCCCAAACAACCATATTTTTTCAGTCTATAACTTGATTAATCTGAAAGGATTTGACTGAACCCAAAGACTCCATGCAGTCTCCTGCATACGCACCCCTAACATCTACTTAAAGCTCAAAATGATCCACGGAACGAACCTGTAATGTGAAGAACCACCCTGCCTTTCAATACAACTGGGTGTCCCCTCCCTCTTTGATTGTGAAAAAGACTGACGGAGCTCCTGAAGGTAGCCAACGATCCAGATCTTTGAGGTTTCCTTCTTTTCTTCCCGTGGAAGAGCTTTATGAAGCTAACAGTGAGACAAGTAAGAACATGGTACTCAAAGCATTCTTTGTTCTGACCCCCATTAAAATTTAAGAACCTTACAAGAGATCTCACTGGAATTGTTTCAAAGACAGCTGCTAGAAAACTGGGGTGGATTTGGGCTAAGGATACCTTAACTACCAAACTGCTGGTGAGAAACAGCTTTACAAATCCCCTACACTGCAACAACCACGAGCTTCTAAGTGGAGTCACACGTGCCTTCACAGTTACACAACAGTAAGCTTTGACACCTTCACAATAAGGTTGTCCTCGCTTGAGGCCGACAATTTAAACGTTATCTAGTTTTTCACTCTAGTTCAGACTCACTGGACCCACTACCTTATGCAACACTGAGGTCTAGCATGCAACTGGGAAAAAAGCAAGTCTCAAAAGCATTACTCCAGAAGAGCTGGCTAGAAAGTAGTTTCCATATACCATTTGTCTTCTGAAGACGAAAAAGAACAATGTAAGACAGAAATCATTTGTGGTGGGACCAAGAACACTTCCCTTAAACTCAGTAACTTATCCTTAATCATCCCATTCATCTTCCTAAACTGCAGGCACCTGCAGCTGCACACAGACTGCCACCTTCCCATTTGGCCATGTCTCTCACTGAATCCCCAACCCAATGCGACCCAACGAGCAGTTTCTGGACTGAGCAGTAACCACTGCCTTTCCATGTTACGCATCTGATCTGTGACACCCTGCTTCCACCGGCTGCTTATTCTTATAAACTACGCAGCTGTTTAGCAACTCCTTTCTGCTACATCACTGTTCGCCCTCTTCTGAAAGTATGTTGAGGCTCTGTCTTTTCCTTTCATGCCCTGAGTATATTCTCTGAAGAGTTTTTGTACCAAATTGGCACGGCTCAACTCCCCAGGACAACCTATGAATGAGGATGCTGCAATGAAGTCTACGCAGCCAGTTAAGGTAAAATAGCCTAAGATAACGTGCACACACTGCAAGTGATCGAGATGCCCAAGATAGCTCAAGTACCAGAAATAGTTGCCACTGTGAAGGCCAGATACATGGTCCTCCAAAAAGCATAGCTGCAGTAGCCAAACTCACTCACCAAGAACTAGCCTTAATTCACTGTTTTTTGTAGTAGACATGTTAAGCTGTACAGCCTTGGCCCAATCTTTCTCTCTCAGCAGTTGTGACAAAATTCTGAGAAATCCAGATTGTCACTGCTGTATGAGCCGTATCCCCTTGGAGTGTCGTTGCTGTATGAGCCGTATCCCCTTGCAGACTCAGAACCTGCAAAGGGGGCCAGAGAGCAGCACAAGAAATCCATCCAAGTTTTCCTGTCTAGAAACAAAACTTCTATTACCTTTTGGTGAAATAAAACAGCCATGGGAAGTGACTCTCTCAATTCAGAGCCTCAAATACACACTCGCAAGTGTTTCTGGAAAGTCAGCAGGATGATTTTCAACTGCCGATCTCAAAAGATAGAGCATAAGACATGAGAGATTCAGTCTGACCTCAAAATCCAAGTTTTAACAATTACTAGATTTTAGAAGTGAGCATCATCTTTGAAGGTATCTCTCGTAAGTAAACAAGTGACAGTGTCCTACACTATGTTGCAGACGCTATGTTGCAGCTGTAGACAGGCAAAACAGACAGTAAAATCTCAATTAAGGACCAAATTATCCAACTGGGAGGTACTGAAATACTTCAATACTGTGTAAGATCAAAACATGCAGACAGATTAACTGTGCCAGTGTTGTTTTCCTACTTTTAACAAAACTCTCTAGGCAGACAAATTAACATTTTTCAGTTTCTAAGTTTACAAACCGCTACCCAGTTACGGAGACTGGGGAGGTAAAGATAATCAAGGACTTTACAGGGGCTTAGTCATGTGAGTTCTACTTCAGTTTTGCTGCGTTAGCCCCTTTTAGCACCACAGAAAAACAAATCAAGGTTTTATTTCCACTGCGACGCAATACCAAGAACACAAAATGCTGACAATATGTGGTTTTATTGCTAATAGAATTTGCTTGCATACAGATCTGGGTTTTAACTCAATGCACTGTTACTGAAAAGATTCTGTGGGCCCTTTAAAATAATTTCTGTAAGCATTTTATTTATTTAGTAAATGCTTGAGACAAGCAAAGCAGAATGCTATTCTGGATATAATTTTTTGTTTATGAAACTGAGCAGGAATATTTCAACAAAAGGAAGAGACTCATGTTTGGACCATTAATAAGAAAAAGCTACTGCATTGGCATCCCAATTTCAATTTTCAAAATAAAGACATTTTCAAGCTATTAAAAGGGCTGCTAAGTGAAGCCTTGTACTCTCTAGGAAGTCTACAATACAATACTCTCTTGTCTGAGAAACCCCAGTTTTTCTGGCCATAAAATATCATCTGGCTTCTTTCTCCAGTTTCTTTAATTTTACTGCATGCCAAGCAGTTCAAGCGTATCCAACGTGTTGATGCTATCTTGTTTTACTTCATTGTACATCAGCTTCAAGTCTCTCGTCACAGTCGGTGAGGAGGAAAACTAGCTTTTCAGAATACACGAGCAGTAAACGACTATCCCCCACTCACACATCAAATCTAAACCAAATCAACAGAAATTATCCATTAAAACTATATAAAAAGCTGTCTACCATAGTCTGGTATCAAGCTGAAATTCAGTGGCAAAGCAGAAGTATTAATCAGGTATAACTTTTATTGCCTCACTCTCCAGACCTTTGGACCTAGATTAAACCTCTCCTATTTCATCCCAGAGAATTTGCAAACACCGCACACCGAGTGCAGGCTGCGGCAAGAACAGCAAAGGAGGGAGGATTAGTTGCAAGCCCCATCCTTCGGCTTGTAAGGGCTTGATTCTGTTATCATTAGAACAGAGATCAAAACATTCAGTCTTTTTTATGGCTGGGAAAACAGATCTATTTTTACAACAAATAACCTGGCATCAAAGAGCTGAGAAAATGAGCTAGTTCACACTGCAGAACAAAACAATTTTGCTACGCCATAAAGAAGACTTTTTCTGTTAAATACCCAACAGGTTCGGATATCTGTAAGCTCAACCTCTTTTACAGAGCAAATCCAAACACAAGCGGTGCTTTATAACCAGTTCAGGCATATCGCCAAAAGCTATAAAGCATCTGAGAGACTTGAAGTCAGCCTTACTATTTTACTCAGAATTACAAATCTGAGAGAATCATTTTTCTTTACCGAGGAAAAAACCCCACCGCCCTGTCTGAAAGATGTTTTCAAAACAAGAAAACATTTAAAAGGCATTTTATACCACCAAATTCCTCTTTCACAATACTGAAAGCAAATGGCACCATGGGTACACTGGTCAGATTATTGCACGACTCAAACAATACTATTTCTATTTATTTTCCAACATTTACAAAGAAAAGAGCTTGTCCTGACTCAAACTATGTTGCAGACAATACCAAGTTGGGTGGGAGCTCTGCATGAGGGTGGGGTGGCTCTGCAGAGGGATCTGGACAGGCTGGATCCATGGGCTGAGGCCAATGGTATGAGGTTCAACAAGGCCAAGTGGTGGGTCCTGCACTTGGCTCACAACAACCCCATGCAGCACTACAGGCTTGGGGCAGAGTGCCTGGAAAGCTGCCCGGCAGAAAAGGACCTGGGGGTGTTGGCGGACAGCCGGCTGAATGTGAGCCGGCAGTGTGCCCAGGTGGCCAAGAAGGCCAATGGCATCCTGGCCTGTATCCGCAATAGTGTGGTGAGCAGGACTCGGGCAGCGATTGTCCCACTGTACTCAGCACTGGTGAGGCCCCACCTCAAACACTATGTTCAGTTTTGGTCCTCTCACTCCAAGACAGATATTGAGGTGCTGGAGTGTGTCCAGAGAAGGGCAACGGAGCTGGTGAGGGGTCTGGAGCACAAGTCTCATTAGGAGCAGCTGAGGGAACCGGGGTTGTTTAGCCTGGAGAAGAGGAGGCTGAGGGGAGACCTTATCGCTCTCTAAAGCTCCCTGAAAGGAGGTTCTAGAGAGGTGAGGAATGGTCTCTTCTCCCAAGTTACAGGTGAGAGGATGAGAGGAAACGGCCTCAAGTTGTGCCAGGGGAGGTTTAAGATGGACATTAGGAAAAGCTTCTTCACCGAAAGGGTTATCAAGCATTGGAACAGGCTGCCCAGGGAACTGGTGGAATCACCATCCCTGGAGGTATTTAAAAGAGGTGTAGATGTGGTGCTGAGGGAGGTGGTTTAGTGGTCGTTTTGGCAGTGTTACATTTACAGTTGGACTTGATGATCTTAAGGTCTCTTCCAACCTAAATGATTCTATGAATACATTTAGTCACAAGGGGATCGTCTTCACTGTGTCTCCCAGTGCCATATATACATTTCTACATTTCTATACAGAGGATTGATGAATATTGGTAAACACAGGGATGGACATCAAGGCTGAAGCCTTCAAATGATGCAAGTGTATTTAATCTAATACGGTTACTTTATTCTTCAGTTAACTTGCATTGAGAAAAGTCCATCTGAAGACAGAAAAATTAAGTTTGGAGTGGAGTGGAGCTCAGTTCAACGTGCCAGGCAGAAACAACGCATGGTAAAATGGTAAGATGCAGCGCTAATTCATTAACAAGTGACAGATGAGAAACGGCTCGAAGTCCAACTTTACATACACTGCAAAAGAAGCTTGAGCAGTTTGTTTAGCTGGTAAAATGGAAAGTGAAAAGACTGAAGAAATCAAAGAATATGGTTAACCACTAACTACCAAGATGAATATCTAAGTTGCTATTTTTAGAAAGCAAAAAAAAAAACCAATATGAAAAAATGCAAGACAAGGAAATCTGTACTTACAGTAATGTGTCTTGAAGAACAAAGATTTTTGGAACAATGAAGGAGAAAGATCAAAGTCAGAGAGAATTGTTTTTCAAAAAAATCACCTAAATTAAGCAACATTCCTATGTAAATATCAGGAAACACCTTCTGCCCTGATTTTTTTTTTATGGATTACATAAGACTATATCCCACAGAAATTAAAACTGGGATTACAAAGGAAAAGGACATTACACCAAGAGTTTCTCTCAGAACCTTCTCTAACACTAGAAATAACAGGTAGAAAATACGAGATTAAAGTGGTAATTTTGTATAAAATATAAAAAAAAAAGAGACAGAATGGGTAAAAGGATAGTAAAGGAAAGAAATAATTATGAAGAGAAGGAGGCAGGTAGAAAGAAACATAGCTGTAGCAAGATTTGTTATGGGAATACTTTTAAGAAATATGAGCTAATAAAGAGAAAGGAAGGAGTTACGGCAAAAGTGATCTGGAAGGTCAACTAGGTTGTGCTCACTGCTTCAAAGCACACCATTTCTGCAGTTGTCTTCAGAAAGTCACCGCACCTAGACTACAATTCTAGAGCCAGGCACACCTCCCAGTAATTTCACACATTTACCAAATGTCAAATGATCTATGTAATATTAAATAATGTGCATATTCTATCAAATGTCATTGCACTTAAAATTTCACTTCACATTCTGTGACATTGAAATTTAATGAGTTGCAGCAAGGAGACCTTCGCTAGCCCTGTCTAGAAAGAGAAACCGAACAGAACACAAGCCAAGTACAAATGCACCAAAGCATATGTGCACACCAAAAAGTGACAGAACCTAAGAATATACAAGTAAAAATTACTTAAGAATATAAAGTCAAAGCATGAAAGAGAGAAACGATTTGGTGGGTAACACAGACCATAGTGTCTTTAGGAAAGAAGCTCCTGGTAAAAAGCTGTCATGGCTGACAGCTGGAAGAGGCAACTGTAAAAGCAGTGTAATTGACTGCAATGCTGCTTTCACCACTGTACATGCATAATTAGGTCTGTTAAGAGACAATATTCCATGTATGTCAATACTTCTCTATAGCATCTCTAAACCTCTTGACTTCAGTTTTTTTTTCCAGCATCCACATAAGTGTTTGTATGCTTTTCCCCAATATTTCTGATCTATTTGTAAACTGCAGGTTAGGGCCATGTATTACCATGAGTATATTAACTGATCGGCCCTCAAAGATAATTAATTCACCATTGGGTAAGAGTTCAACAGTGGTGAGTAAATATCTAGTGGTTAAGTGGACAAAAATAAAGAAAATAATAGAACAGCATAAAGATTTAACTACTTCATTTCTTTTGATTATAAAGGGACTAGGTGAGTCTGAAAGAAAGTGCACTTCTACAGGAATAAGAGGGCAAGACTTATAATTTTTGACCTGTTGTATGTCCATCCTCTTGCATGACTATCCTGTGATGGCCACAAATATATCTCTGTGTCTATAAAGCAAGGACTATTTGACTACTTGCATAGGAATGTGTTTTCAAGATTTACCAAATAGAACTAATTAAAACTACTAACAAGCATCACTTCAGTCTTCAAAACCTTACTTCAACAATGTTATCATCTGAATTTTGGGTTATCCCTGATGTCAACAAAAGCCTTTTTACTTGCATCAAATTCAAGGTGAAATGTACTACGGTACTTACCCATTTTATAAAAATTTACAGTGTATCAAAATAACTTTTTCCATACTTCAATGGATCAAGCTCAAGGTTGTGAGTTCTTTGAAACTGTTTTCAGTTTACAGAGCAATCCTACAGTGCCAGGTACAACACCCATGCATATATTCATGATTCATTTAACAAATGCAGCATAGTTCAGGAGTGCTACAAGAAGTCCTATGCAATCACTTAACAAATACGATACTTAAGAACATTAGTGATGTTAAAATTAAAAGAATGTTAACAGCAGTGTTCTGGTCTTATATTTTTCTGCCTCAGAAATGCTTTGATACAGAAGTTCCCTCATCAAAATTACAGTATGGAGCTACGCAAGTATAAGACATATGCCCACTTACAATATAACTATGCAGACATTTATATGTATTTTTAAAATTAATTTTGTACCGATAGATATTTCCCAGTGCTTTGAGACAAAAAAAATTCTTTAACAGCTGCTGAAAGATTTATTTACTAGTTTAACATTTAAATAATTTTGAAAGTATTTCAAATTTACATGTAATGATAACAGCAGTGTAACACAACCATTGTTGCACCACAACTGAATTTAAATATACCTGCTTCTACAGGAATTGGTTTCTCCAGGAGAAAAATCGTCTGTTTCCAGTGTGTTTTGGTACACTGGGGACCAGTTGAAAACAAGACCTGCAATGGAAGAGTTCAAGAGTTTGATTAAGAACAACATTTTTGATATCATACCACATCAATCAATTACCAAACGCACATGCACATGAAGTGTTTGCTACAGGAAAACAGACTCACTGCCAAACACCTTGAGGCAGAATAGAAGACAAAAACACCCTCATCTCTCAAAAACATCTAAAAAACGCATAACCCCAAATACTCACCTTGTTGTGACAGTTCTTCTCAAAAAATATATCAAAATAACCAGCAACTGCCTAGAGAAAAAAAAAAAGAGAGGAAAATGTAAATATAATAGAGGAATAATAGTGATACTAAAGAAAAAGTGTATCATTAACATACATTTATTGGGATTGCTACTCCTTTTCAAGCCTTTATTAAGAGGAACAAGCTTAAATTTATGCTTTCAAGCATGCTACAAATCCTAAGTAAAAAAAAAAAAAGAAAAAAAAGAAAAAAGCTGTCATCACACCTTTGTTCTACTTCAGAATGTTCAGCTGACTGTAACTACATTCTATTACACCTCAAATTTTAGTCTGAGTTTCCAAAATAGCCCCCACACCCTAAGTGCAACTAGAATTACATATGAGAAAACAGCCTTTTAGATGTGCAAATCCGCGAGCACAAAATTCAGCCCTTGTCCTCTGCGGCTGCCACGACCCTCGCTAAACACACGCAGACAGTACGAGGGATTCTGCGTGACATATTCACTTTGTGCAGCTTAACACAGTTTTCCACAAAAGCTCCCTGTGAACAGAGGCAGAGCATAACCTGGCAGGGAATATTTTCATTCCTCTACTACAGACACAGATAAGGAAAAAGATTCAAATGCCTCATGCTGGCCGTTTCAGCAGTTAATAGCTTCTACCAGTAACTCTCCATAGGATTCCTCAGAACACTTTTCTGTCCCTCCTGCCATCCCACTCCTAAGCTCAAAAAGAGCCTCTCCCTTCAGTGCATAATTCGTTAGTGGGACTTTTCTTCCAGCTTGAAAAGGAAAAGAAATACAAACTGTCCACACAGAAAACAGTATACCAACACTATTAGTTATACAATCTTCTAATACTTTCACAAGGCTTTTTTTAATTAAAAAAGCAGGCGAGTTCCAGATATTCAAAGAATTCAAAACTGGAAGATGCTAATAAAAGACCGTCCCCTCCAGCTTCACCTCTGGAATCCTGTCCATGCTCTCCTTTATTTGTTTTCTACTGTCTCCTACGACAAGGCTAAAGCAAATCAGACCGTGGGCCCAAGGCAATAACGCTTTTCTACCGTGTGTCAGCCTGAAGAAATGACCCAGAACAGAGCTTTTGAGGAACTCCAGCTACAGGAGCTGGGGACTCTCTTCCCCTCTGACAGCAGGAAGGGATTCTCCCCACGTCAGCTACGGTACATTCCAACAGGTCGCATACCAAGTCAATGATGGCAAACCCCTCGCATGAAAACCCACTGCAAACAACTGATTATAACCTTCCTCGCAAAGCACCAGTGGTTGCTCTGAAGACTTACAAGGGACAAGTTCTGTAGCGTGCCCTTCATCTTGACTCAGAGAGAGATTGTGAAGGGGGAAAAAAAAACCCCAAACATGCTGACAAAACTAAGGTAACAAACTGAACGGCATAGGGCTTTATCGTTATGAAATATGCAATCTGAACGATAGCTAAACCATTCCCGTGTTTTTCCTCTCTAGTCTAAATCCAGAACAGATTTCACCGACATGGTGGAGAATACAATGTGTTAAAGCACATACGCCTACATTAAAGCACCTGTGTTAGCTTTTCAACTAAAGGCGCTCCAGAAAGCCTGGTAAGTTCCAAATTCCAGTGTGGGCAAATATTCTTAAAAAAAAAAATGAACCAAGGAGATACCGAGGGACCCTCGTGACAAATGAGCATCAGGTGTTGGAAACAGGGACTCTTTAGTAAAGTCCTATCACTCAATGCTGAGAATCTTGTTTCCAAGTGAATTACAGCCTTGTCTCTAATATGCCTTTTTGAGTAAAGATTGAGAAGGTTTCGCAAAGTTTTATTGACCCATCAGACTACTTTTATTGATGCACAATCTTTTCTGGACATTAGTCAGAGATCTACTAAGTCATAAAAATATTTTTCAGTCATCAGGTCAATACTTTGATACGCTTACAAATAAGACCTAGGATATGATTACTGGAGAAAGGAAAACAGGGCTGAGACAACAAAAATACATTAAGAATTGAGGGGGAAAAAATTGGCTTCCAGAGAAAATGAGACAATCAAGCTACATTTTGGACTAGAAAGCTAAAAACTCCAAGCAGACATACCATCGCTAAGGTGGATGCACTTATCTATAAATTTGGCAGCAAGAAGTAACAGAAACACCCTACGTGCTACCCTGAGAAAACATCACTAGATTATCATTT
>VZSZ01009646.1:40880-91145 GCA_013398815.1 Ibidorhyncha struthersii
GGGGAATCAATTTCAGGCTGAAAGGAAACTGCAACTACAAGCAAAAAAACCTGTCCCCTGCTATTTGCTGCTTCCTGTGCTCAGGGAAACAGGATTTATACACCTTCTGCAAATGACTAGGATAAATAACCACCTTATTCTTTACAGTAACAAGTTTCCTTAACTGAAACAATCTGAAACACTGGCTTTGACTATCTAAATCAAGAGGGGGTACCAGTAATTATTACACATCACAAAGACCATTTTGTGCAGAGCTCCAAGGATTACGGAGTTCCAGAGTGCAAGGGATTATAGAGAACAAGGGCTCTACATTGATCCATTAAATTATTTTTGTTACATTCTGAAATAGATACATGTCCTTCAATATTGATACTGAATAAATTGTTGAGCCAAAAGAAAAAAATATAGAAAAACATTTTAACAAAATAATTTCCTCAGGTCCCTAAGGATAAGCCTCAGTGAACAGATTCAGGCATTCCTCAAAATTCCTCAAATTTGTCTGACAACTCTTAACTGAAAGCCTAGATCTCTTTCCAGACACTTTGCCTCCAGCCAGTCAGGCACTGGTGACACCCCGCCTCCAGTACGGTGTTCAGTTTTGGGCCACTCACTACAAGAAGGACACTGAGGTGCTGGAGCGTGTCCAAAAAAGGGCAACGGAGCTGGTGAGGGGTCTGGGGGACAAGTCTGATCAGGAGCAGCTGAGGGAACTGTGGTTGTTTAGCCTGGAGAAGAGGAGGCTGAGGGGAGACCTTATCGCTGTCTACAACTACCTGAAACGAGGCTGGAGCAAGGTGCAGGGTCTGTCTCTTCTCCCAAGTAACAGGACAAGAGGAAGCGGCCTCAAGTTACACCAGGGGACATTTAGGTTGGATATTAGGAAAAATTTCTTCACCAAAAGGGTTGTCAAGTACTGGAACGGGCTCCCCAGGGAAGTGGTGGAATCACCGTCCCTGGAGGTATTTAAAAGATGGGTAGACGTGGTGCTGAGAGACATGGTTCAGTGACGGTTTTGGCAGTGTTACGTTGATGGTTGGACTTGATGATCTTAAAGGTCTCTTCCAGCCTAAATGATTCCACGATTCCATGTCACTGACAAAGTATTGGGGGATCCAAAGCTGCAACACAGTTCTAGTTATTTCTCGTCTCAATGTTTTGTGAAAAGCTTACATAGAACACTAGAATTTCTGCTTCTGCATTAAACAGTAGGAGGTCCTCCTTGAAAGAGCTATGAAAAACTAAAATCTCTGACTGCATTACAGAAGGCTATTTCAATGCTCCCAAATGCAAGTGCTAGAAGATCCTAAACTGAAATAACCCCTCTACCCCCACCCTTAAGGTACATTAGTGTAAGCCTTGCACCACTACAGAAACGATCTGGTACCCCCACATGACTGTCTTGGAGGGCGAAAGAAAAAAAAAAGTCAGAAGTAAAGTACATGCATATGATGCTTTCTATAATTTTATTTACAATCACTATTCCTGTATATTTACAAAACAAAACCTCACAAATCTAAAAATAACAAATCGAATCTACACAAATCAAAGTTGAAATACAAAGCCAGCTATAAAACTGTGGGTTGGTTACCATCTTCATTCTAGGAATTTGTATCTTCCCTTACATCTTAACTTTTTTTACTCATCACTTGGTGATGGTTTTATGCTGAAATGCACAATATATATCTCTTATATTTAAGTACATTTCAGGGAAATAATTCTGTAAAAATGAAGTTCAAAACATTTTCCTTTCATTTCAGTTTTGAACATTACCACAAATTGCAGTAGCTGTAACAATCACAAACTCCTATTAAATATGCAGTACTACAAAGAAAGACAGTTCCAATGCTTACAGTCTGAAGGAAGATTAAGTCCTCCCTTCTTGTTGTAAAATTTGACACATGTAGCAAAACGTAAGGAAAACCCCACTTACAAGTGGCACACTAGAAGCAATCACAGACACGAGCATCTTAAAATGGAATATAGAGCTGGCCAGATTTTTATTAAAGGTGGCATCTTTTTTACAAGAAGGCAAACCAAAGAAAAGGAACAAGCGAATAACGCCCCCATAAATTTTAGATGATGTTTTACAACTACTGCCTTGGTTTAGTTTTATTTATTTATTTATAAAGCATAACAATAACAGTTACTTCTTCCACTGCAGTTCTCCTCATCTTTTTGCTCCACCTTTGACAGCTCATTTACAACCTCACCAACAACTAATCAGAAGGAACTTAAACCTTCTCTGGAAGAATCTTTCAAGTGCCAGTCTCCTGAATACCATGAAAGAGGAAAACAAAAATAATGACTTCTAAACTGGTAATAAATAACTGCAACTCTAGCCTGACACATGCTCTAGCCTCAAAGGATGTTAAATATTAGGAAACACTGTAAAAATATTATTCTTCCTGTTCTCAAACAAATTGCCAGGAGAAAAGCAGTGCTATGAGGACAAAAACTCCAACTCCAGAACGAAGTCTCCACATCTACCCAGGGAAGTAAGAAGGTAAAGAACTAAGGAAACATTTAGGACTAGATGTGCATTACTGAGACTGCAAAGCAGTATCCTATAAGGGTCAAGGAATTCACTCAACAACTAAGAATAAAATATTCCTGAAATTACAATAGCAGCCACTAAGTTCTAACTGATTTTGTCAAAACCAGGTTTTGATGAAGAGCTGACATAAAGTAGCTTAAGGTCTTCATCCATCACTGAGGGTTTTTAAGGTGTCCAAGCAAACATACAAAAAACTGTAAATGAAGTAATTCCTCCCAGTAAGATTCACTTGGCTTCAACAAATTTGTCGTCCCTCCCAGGAAAATTATTTTAAGCCTATTCCCCCCCTGTTTATTCAAGTAATACATACCAAATATATTAAGATCACAAAAAGCTTTAACACATGTAATAGCCGAGTATTAGTACACATTATTTATATTCTTCCCTTAGAGCCCTTAGATGAAATGTGAAGAGAAGTCTACATTTTAATTCAAGTATATATGAATACAAAGGCTTTTTTCTAAAGAAAATGGCTGGCTGTACATGCAGCGTGTTAACAGGATAAAACAAATGAGACTGCTCGACTCCTTATGAGAACTCGTAAAGGCAACCTCACCAATTCACTTAGGAACAAGGAAATTAAAAATTATCATCATCGCTATCACCTACAGTGAGTAATTTATCATTCTTGCTCTTCACTAGTATCATGTTCCAACAGTGAGCGGCTACAACAAATACAATTAGACAGCTGGCCACAGAAGTGGGAGATAATGTGCTTTTGATGGAGTTTATCCAAGCATGGAGATGGAATGTTTGTCATCCATGCAGCAGAGCTGCTGCATTTTTATCACAGGAAAAAGAAACCCCTTGCTATTAAAATCCAACATTTTTTGTTTTAAAAAGAATGAGAATTTGGAGATCACTGTGGAGGAGGCTACTGATAATCAAATAGATCAGAGGGACAAACCCTGCTTCATAACATGACTGAATAGTCTTTCCTTTCAACAGAAACCAGGGATTCAACGCGTGTTTAACTGTAGTACCCAAAGCCAGATTTCCAACTTTTAGCTTAAAAAATTTAGTTTCTCACCTAAGGTTGGAATTAAAGACTTACATGTCAATACTTCCTGTTGGATCCCAAGTGGAAGACTGGACATTAAGAAATGAAACCATCTAACATTTAACAACCGAAGATTTTTCCTTAGTCAAAATAATTTTCTCCAGTCAACTCAACTTCCTTTTTTCCTCCTAAAAGGTTTTAATACATCAGTCACGTCCTCTGGTTCATTATCCCTCTTTCACCCCCTTCCTCCCTCCCACTTTTTATACACATCCCCTGCTCTTTGACAAAATCTCCTGGGAGCAATGAAGAGATACTGCCATTTTCCTCCCCGGGGATATTGTTATTCAGCCAGGAAAGATCAACCTTGATGGACTCACAGGGGAAATGCTTGCAAACAAAAGAGAAAGTTTGTCAATTGATTTCAACACTGAGGGTAATCACCATTATATTTTATCTCAAAAGCTCACACAGTGATCAACTTACAATACAATTAATGGAATATTTTCCTAGCAGCATCTACTAACTGATATTAGCCAGATGTCTCATTAAAATCAGCAGTGACAAACCCTAGCTCTTTACCAGGAAAATGCGCTTTCACAGGCTAATTAAATTTATTTTTGGCCATTATCTTCGTAAGACTGAAATAAAGTCAACTTGCACTAAAAGTGCTTTGAAACGATTTCATATAATGATTCCACGCAACTATTTCGTGCTTTGAAAATCTTCAATCTTTGAAAGCTAAAATAACGATAAATAAACTTAATCCTAAAAGACACTACTTGGTAGTAAACCACAGGAGGAAAAAGAAATATCAACAGAAAGAATATGTGCTCTGAGAAAAACCTTGACTTCTCCCCACCTCCAAAAAACTTCTGAAAAACTAAGCACCACATCAAATATATTTATTTTTGCTCAATCTTTCCGTATTTCTCAGGTTGATTGGAATTTGTTTTTTTTTCCTCAAAGACTTATCTAGTTGCTTGAACATGTGGAAGAAAAGCCTATTTAGAGCATTAAGTGTTCTTTTTAGGATATGGTGTATATATAATGCATATAAAATGCATTACAGGATCACCTGCAAGATACCTTTAAGATGCACCTACAGAGAGACATCAGGCTGATCTGTTATGAGCATGACTTAATACTCTGCTAGGTTGGAGGTTTTTTGTCATACAAAAGTATGAAAGTAATTTAAAACAATTTACAAGTGGAAGGACAGACTTAAATTGGGTATGTTTCAATGCTCTTAAGTTTTGGGAACTGCATGTTTTTTCTTTTCCGTACCAGCTCATCACTAAGTCTGGGCATTTATGTCCTGCCTTAGTTTGTTTATTTAGAAACAGAAAACAGTTACCCTATTGCCTACTGAATTGCACAGCTTTCAAATAACCTCTAGTACAATTAAGCGGCACTATCATACAACCAGACAATTAGCCAAGAGGTCTGCAACAAGGCCTTCTGAGAGTAACAACAATGATAATATCTAGAAAGAAGAGAAATATCTATTTCAGCACTTTGCATTATCAGTTTTCAGGATGTAAACGGTTTGTACTAAAAAGTGACAAAGCAAAACAGGGGAAAAAAAAATACAAACGTCAAAGGATGAGAAAGAGGTGGGTGGCAAGTCCCAAAGCATTAGGCTTGAGACGCTAATCTTCCTGTGCCCCCTCCAACCAAAGAACAGAGAAAAAAGCTCTGTTCCTGTCTCCTCGGTGAAACTTCAGGAAACCTTCCCAGGAGCATTTACCAGAACAATTTACAAGAATAGAAATAAAGTATGGGGAAATCAAGACAAAGTCAACCTTTCTGTTGAGACTGAAAATAAACACAGAAAATAAACACAGAATTTCAAACAGCATTTACTAAAGGCAAAAAAAAAAAAAAAAAAAAAAGACTGAGGAAAAAANGTCATCTAGTACCAACGCCCCTGCCCTGGGCAGGGACACCTCCCCCCAGCCCAGGTTGCTCCAAACCCCGTCCAACCTGGCCTGGAACACCTCCAGGGATGGGGCAGCCACAGCTTCTCTGGGCAACCTGCGCCGGGGCTCACCACCCACACGTTAAGAAATTTCTTCCTAATATCTAATCTAAATCTCCCCTCTTCCAGTTTAAAACCAAGGTTCAGAGGTATTTAACATCTGGCCACAGAAATGAGAAGTGCAACCTCTCCTGCCTGAGGGCTCCTGGGGGTGTTCCAAGTCATAATCAAAGCAAATGGTGTAATGAGTTGGTAAAAAGACCCCATTATGGCTCCGATTCCTTTCAGCTTTTACAGCTTACTGCCCTGTTACCACAGACGTACAAACAGGTTGATGGGAGGAAGCAACAGACCCCAAAGTGGCTAATGCCTCCAGAGCTGCCAGCTCAAAAATTTAGCTGTTCAACGATAAGCATTATGCTGCATACTCCAACTAGACGAGGACACAACTCTTTTCTATGAGTAATTGCTAAATTACTTCCCATCAGTGCTACGCTCCCACAAAAACAACTTCAGCAACAGCAACCATGCATTCCATGCTGCTGACACGTTTCCATGTGAGGATGCGTACCCCGTACTCCTCCGCACCCACGCAGGGCCTTGAACTGGAAACCCACTCCCCACAGCCCGAGGAGACCGTGCAAACTAGGAGCTGATCTGCCACAGGATCCACAAGACAACTAACATATCACCTAAGCTTTCCGCTTGTTTGGTTTTTAAAGACAGCACTTAGAGGAACCTCCTAGGTCTGACGGTAACACCTGTCTGAAGTTAGCTCTGCTGGTGATGGCAACGCTAGGGATGAGACAACCAACTTTTATGGCACCGAAAGGGCTGAGAAAAAGCTGCTTTGAAATGAACCTTAGGTTGTGAGCTAAAACACCCTGATATATACAAGCATACAAGGATGGATTTCCAAACTGTTATTTCTGTGAAATATTGGTTTTTGTAAATAAAGCAAAAATAATTTAAAATGTTCATATTTAAAAAATGAAAGTATCAGACAAGTACAAAAAGCTAGAATTTGGGGAAATATAAGCAGCTTTCTCTTTTTTGTGCAAAAACGGAAAAGCCAGTAGAACAACAAAACACGGATGCAAACAAGAAAAACACCAAACGTTATTTTCAAAGGACAAATTGCAATCTTAAAGCATCTCCTCAAAAATTCTCAATATAAATAATGGACTTTTATTGTTCATTTACTGCAAGGTTAGGCAGCCTGATATGATGGATGAACTGTCAACCCCCAACTAAACTTCTACAATCCATCATAGAAAGAGTGGAAATTTCACTCAAAGTGTCAATAAACCTAAATGATGAAGTGCAAAATACTTTACAGAGTTCTGATCATTTTTTAGAACCCCCATCAGCTGCAAAATTTCAGAAAGACTGCTCTTCCCCCACTCCCCTCCCCTTCTCCCTGGAAGTCATAAAATGCACGTGTACATCTTGATTTATAAGTCAATGATACCATAGAACAGAAATGAAGTTTTCGTAAAGGTCCAGTGCTACAGAAAGTTATGTTTACAAAACAAGCCATTTTACTCAACCCAAATATCGGAAAGATCGCCAAGATTTTGTAAAGATTTCTGTTTAACTAATCAGTTATTCAAAAGCAGCCACATTAAGAAAATTAACCCAGGGCTGTTCTGGAGCTTGGTATGAAATCAAAGCTGACCCTGCCCTCAGGCAACCAGAATTGTTCTATGATTCTATAACGACTAAAAACTGGAGGGATTTTTTTTTTTTTGCGAATACACAATAAAATACATAGATTTCAATTTAACAAAAACCCCCAAGTGGTTACTGTGTCTTTATTTAATTTGATAATTGACAAATAACTATGAAGTATTTGTACGTAGCTACTACGTCACACTAATAACAATGCTTTAAATTATATATGTATACACATGGGAAAACTTCACTTTATAACACCAAACTCTTATGCTCCTGTTATAAAGCAAAAGTGGTGGCAAATGCAGCAGCATCAACTAACAGGCAGACCCACCCAAACCCAGGTATTCTGTTGCTTGACATAGGTATCCGCAATTTTGTTATCAGCTTGTTTACATTACATAGCAATATATTCTTTGTGCCCATATCAGAGGAAGCCTGCATCTCTTCTTCATATACACAGGCAAAAGCCAAATAAACCAGCTGTAGCAAACTTATCACAATATATTAAAAATTAGCTACCAATTACCCTTTTGGACTTGATTCTGTGATGCGCTGAGACTTACTTAAAACTAAGCATGAAACTCCCAGCAGAAGTATCACAATACACTAGACTACAAAAATTTTAGGTTTTGCTGCAGATCTCAGAGCCTAATACAAACTTTTGTCAAATTTGATGCGGATATTTTCATAACCTGGTAGAAAGCATTTCTGATGTTGAATATAAAAGCATACCAAAATTTGTAAAAATCAGGTCATCCTGCCTTCGCTTATCATTTAGTGTTTAAAAACTCAATGCTACTTTACTTACTTTAATCTAAGCCACTCCCAGACTTTCTCATGTGCACCTCATCTTTATCCCACCTGCGCTGCCTAACAGTAATACTATAAAAATCCTTCTATTTGATTCTTTTCTTCCCTGTTTCAACAAAGAAAACAAGCCGTGCATCATAACTACGTAAAAATCAAAAAGATAACCTCACATAGGTACCAATCTAAACATTTCTAAGTATTCACGTTGGAATACCTAATTTGTTTTAGCTTTAAACACATTCATAACATTTATTTCAAAAGTCACTCACACCCTTAAATGAAGTATGTTAAATACAAATATTTAGTTATCTTCTGTGACTTATACTTCAAAAATGAAACACAAAACACTCAACAAATGCATGGACACTTGCATAAAAAAAACAGGGCACGTTTTTCATTAACCCAAAAATCAGTGTTTCTCTGTTTTCGCATAACTAGCGGGTACCGAATGATCAAGAACAAAAGCAGCAAAATGAATGTGTATTTATGTAAATTCATACTGAACAATCTAAGCTAGGCACAACTTCAAAGACGAGTTTGAAAGATGCCCTAGTACTGAGTTGTCATTGAATTGTAAAGCTCAGACAGGAAACTTTTTTTTTCTTTTCTTTCTTTTCATGTTGTCTAGCGTTTGATAGACAAATACTACTCAATTGAGTGAGATCACAGACTCAAGATTTGCTGGAGACTCATAGAATCACAGAACACCAGGTTGGAAGGGACCTTAAGGATCATCTGGTCCAACGTTTCTTAGGAGGAGCATGGTTTAGTCAGGTGGCCCAGCACCCTGTCCTGCTGAATCTTAAAAAGTGTCCAATGTGGGGAATCCACCACTTCCCTGGGAAGATTATTCCAACGGCTGATTGCTCTCACGGGGAAAAAGTTTTCTTTTCTGCCTAGTCGGAATGTCCCCAGGAGCAGCTTGTACTCATCACTCCTCGCCTTTTCCATGTGACTCCTTGTAAAAAGGGAGTCTCCATCTTCTTTGTAGCCACCCTTTAAATACTGGTGATAAGTTCTCCCCATAGCCTTATGGTGTTTGCTGTAATTAGAACTTCAGTGTTCCTTTGAATATAAGTCATGTTAACTTACATAAAGTAAAAATACTAACTTGCCTACAATAAATAGAACAAATGCAGTAAAAACCCTAGTTATCAACCAGTGATTTAATAGCTTCAGATTCTAATTACACATTTGTTCCCCCTCAGTCTTCATATGTAAAATTCATTAACTTTCCGGTTTGAGAAACGGTTTGCCATATGAGCTGCTATACGTTTATTACGTGAGCTACAGCCTACCTTTCCCATTTCTATTTTGTTTTTCACTCTTTTTACTACACTCAGAAAAGCTCTTTGAGAATGGTGACTGCATCATTCCTGAGGACAACGGTAACAACGTGTCTGGACAGAAAACTCTTATTTCACAAAATGGGCTAGAGAACAAAACAGAACCACCCCAATGCTAAGGCTCTTCATCTTTCCCTTTCCTCATCTACCTGTATTATACCACAACATTGTTACTGGAGTTTTACATCCACCTCTTTTTATGTAAAGGGCTCATTTTACATATCTGTAATTCATAAATGAATGTTTCAAAGCAAGGACTGATGATATATGAAGCTCAATTAATGCGCTGTTAGTCCAATGTGATACTGACCATATAAGAAGTAAAATTGTCTTACCGTACACTTTGTGCTCGTTGTAACGGTCAGGGTGAAATCTGAAGAGAATTCTAAGTCTGGAGTGGATGTGGTATTACAATCAATACGCTGTCGAAAGGAATAACACAAGTCTGTCAGTAACAGCGCAGAATTTAAATTAAGATCTTCCTTTGGATGAAGGTTGTTCAGTCACTCCCATAATGAGACAACTTTGCTAGGGCAATACTAATTCAGCTCTCCAAAAATGGGAAGAGACTTAAAAAACACCTAATGCTATCTGCACACTGCCAAAACATCTAAAACCCCCTTTCCCCAAACATCGACGTAAACAGACACTTTGACCTTTGGTGGTTTGCAACTAGACAGAGGAGCTCACTCTGTTCAAGGAAGTTGCTCTTAGGTAACCTTCTTGATGACAGCTGCCCATAGTTGCGACTACGCAGCTTTCACAGGCATCCACGCAGATACCCTCAGCAGCCATCAGTTCACAGGGCTGCAATTTCTCAAGTCACTTCAGCTGTAGGATTTTGCGTTGCCCTTCAATTGCCCCAAGCCCTTTGCACAGGACCTCCGCTGGCCCATCTCTCCAGCCTGTGGAGGTCCTTCCCAACAGCAGCACAACTACGTGGTGTGTTAACCGTGTGAAATATCGGAGGGACACAACAGACAAGAAAAAGCACACGAGGCAGACAACTGCTTCCCTGTTTTGAAATTATCACAGAACAGCAGCGTCCAGGATAATAACAACACTGAGCAAACTGCAACTTGCATTTCAATATTTTTTTAATTATATAACAATAAAATCAGAGCTTTTAAAGATTGTCAAGCTTCCATTTTCGGTTGTTAATAAAAATTCCACCATACTTTTTCACTGTATGAAGTTCTTTGGTTGACATACTCAGCTAAAATGTGTTATCCAAGAACATCATATACTGCTGAAATTAGATGTCATATACATTATTAATCAATATTTCTTGATGTTGCCTCACCTTTCTTTAGGGAATGTTTTTCTTCCTGAAAAGTTACATTATAAACTATTCAAACCAACAAGCAGCTAATCTGAGCAAACACACTGAAATATCTTCTGTAATGATCATATGATAAATTGGAACATTTTTAAACTTTCCCTCAAAAATATAATCCGTTTGTTCTGAGGAACGGCTATTGATTAAAACAATTTATCTATAATGCTGCTGTTGCTCAACTCATTAATTTTACTACTTCGTACTGTAACTCCAGCAAATGAGCTCCTGCATTGACTTCAGGTTATTTTAAAAATCATGACTGTTACTGAGAACGAATGAGTATAAAGCCATTAAGCATAACAGTTATGCAAAATGCTGCATGATGACAAACTTTGCTAAGCACATACCCCTGAGCTGGACAGTGACTGCTCGTGACAGTCTATATTAGAGAGGGACACGTACTATTACCAGTAAAGCCTTTCGCTTCTAAAACAACAGCAGCTTATAGACTGCATTGGGCAAGTTTAACTGTAGTTATTGTTATCAACACTTTCCAGATGTTGTTTTAATTTATCTGTTTGCCTAACAAACTGACAGAGCTCAACTTATCCATGCAGCTGTTAATTTACAGCATGTTATATGTTCTTCCTTTTCTGTATGCCAAACTTGATCTATTAGCAAGATGCATTCAACTACACTTCCCCTCAAATCAGAACATACAGAATGTTATTAAAAAAAAAAAGCAGGTGAGAAAAGTACCCGTGCCACACTCATTGCACAGTCAGACCTGTCAGGTTCCTAACAATTACAGCCTCAGATTCTTGATCTTAGTACCTTTGTCTTGTGCACATTCAATCACTAAGGGTAGAACTTATCTTCCCTATAATGACATATTTCGGTAACTGAGTTGATCACTCTACCCTCTCCTTACACTCAAGGAAAACAGCCACTTGTAAACCTCAAGTCACACAACTTATTATAGGTGTCCCTCAGAATTTTATTTCAGTGACTGTAGAGGGAGTCCAGTCAACAAGCTCAGAGGATAAAGTGTAAGACACATCTGTAATGACTTCATCATCTACGAATAAAGCATCCTGAGGTTAAAAAAAAAAAGAAAAAAAACACAAAGCAGAGATCCCCAAGAAGGCCAAAACAGTTATTCAAGCTAAAGAAATATCAGTCTCAGCACTTCTTAAATTTGAATACCCGATTTAAAGAAATTAATATTTTCTAATCTTCTTTGTAATAAAACTATAGAGAAGAAAAGCTAAGAATAACTTGCATCAGGATATACTTACAACAAAACTGTATTTCACCCTGCTTTTGTGGGCAGGATGACAACTGACCACAGCAAGTCGTTTCTGTGCTGGAAGAGACTGGAACTACCCTCAGTAACGGTGTCAAGTTTAGTGATGAATTATGTAAACCCATTTTATTCTATGTAAAAATAGGATAGGAATGCATTTAAATAGGAAATCGCCTCTTTATGAAAGAGGGAATTCCCACTGAAGGGCAGTAATATTACTGCCTTAAGTGTTTTACAATAGACAAGTAACTATGAACTATAATTAGAATATGTCACAAGGAAAAAAAAAAATCCTTGTTTATAATAGTCCTAATCTCCATGTGATTTGAACTGTTCAAATTATAACTAATCACAGATTGTCAGAATTTTAGACTCATTAGTGGTCTGGAATGATAGCTCGTCAGGGAGGTGTTCTCTCATATGAATCGCTACCAGCTTTGCTGCTATTCGCCATCACAAAGCTGCTGCAAAAGAAGACAATACAGAAAAGTAAGCATAAAATCAATTCAATGAGTACTGCAGAAACTACCGTTGCCTTTTCAGACACGGTCGTTCTGTTGGATGAAGCTATGGGCAATAGTGAGATAGCGAGTTATCCTCCAATGATACATCTTTAAAGTTAGTTTCGAAAACACGGCTCATACATGATGTGGCTGCTGTTGTTGAAGACCCAGACTCATTGATGTCATACTTCTCAACTGAAAAACGCAATCGTGGAATTCAGAAGTGAAATAATCCCTTTTGTTTCCTTTCTTTTAAAGGTACCTTCACTGTTACTCCTAAAACTAATAGTGGAAGATCATCTAAGATGCTCTTTTCCAACAGAATTCTGCCTGGGCCATTTTTGCCATTACCAATGGCTTCGTTTTAGGAAAATATGTTCAACTCCTTTCTTCCATCCCCCAGAATAATATTTCTTGGACATCCTAACACTAGAGTTCTGAGGTCTAGTTTGACACAGAGAAAGATAAGAACTCCCCTGCTGCAACTCAGTACACTGACTGAGGTGAAAAGGAAAGACAAGTAGAAGAAAAGACGCTATATTCCAGGGTTTTTTTGGTACAGCTTAAATTTCAGTTACGCAACTTGTAACTTACTAAAATGCAAGTAAATTTGGGTTTGAATAGAAGAAAATGTAGGACAGAACAATCTAAACTTGGGGACATTATTAAGAGCTCAAACTTGGTTAAAAAAAAGCAACTAATTAAGTCTTACAGCCTTAACACCAAGAACATTGTTGCATTCGTATCATTTTGAAGATGCCAAAGTTTGTGTGTGCGTATGTGTATTTCCTCCCCCGATAAAAAAAAAAAGAAAAAAGAAAAAGAAACTTTTAATCTGACTGCTAACAATTTAAGAAGGCTCCAGTGTGGTACCTTAATGACACTGGCTGTAGATATCAGTGTGTTTGGATCCAGCACCTCCACAACAGCTTCTGGAATTACAGCCTTCTTCATGCAAGACATGTCAAAGCCATATACATCTTCCCAGAAAAGTAGCTTGTCCACATGTTTATTCATATCCCCCACAGCTACTAGACTAATGGTGCAAACGTCAGGATAAACTGTAACAACAGAAACAGATGAGTGAAATTTTATTTTAGACGTATATAAAGAGGACTTTTTTGTTTCTTCTTTTCTCTTCAAGTGATTAACATCTTAAAAGAACAAATAAAGACTTTTTTCAGCTCTTGGACAAGACAGTTTTTTTGCTACTTTATTTTCTGGAGTCCCATTTGTCCCCAGCAGAGACTAGACATTGGAACTTCATTTTCCCACACTACTCTCGTAACAGTATTTCCTGTTCATGTCAGAATATCCCTGTACTTGAATCCCACTGCCAGGAAATGACTGGAAACTCCATGTCTGAAGACAATAATTTGGAACATCCTATTCTGGCTTCTACACAGAGACTGCCCTAAAATGTATTTAATAACCATAGGCAGACACCCAAAGGAAAACTCAGGTGAGGCCTCTGCAATAACGAGAAACCTCTGTGAAAAGTCCTTATTTCCAGAAAAGAGCAAATATTCTCAGTCAAGAGTTTCTTATCTTATCTTATCTTATCTTATTCCTGTTTCTTATCAGTTTGGGCTGGTACTTGCCTTACAACCTAAAAAATTATTTCTGGGTACTGGAAAAGAATAACCACTCTTCTATCTGCATCTGAAGAGTATGGAAGTGAACCAACAGACAGAAGAGAACTTCCTCATCGATTCACCCCCCAGTTTTAGGATGACAGCTATCATTCTTACACTAACTTCACATTTGTGCTTTCCTTTCTCCCAAGAATATCTTCAGAACAAGTACCTACTTATAGCTTTTCCAAACAGTAGAGGAAGACTGACATTTGCCTTTTTAACAACTGCCTACAGCAAAGCCAGTCAATCTCTCGGCAATCTCTATCCACTGCTGATTGGAAAAAGACATAAAAAACAGCTTTTATGAACAAGCTGTCTACAGCACTATTGAATAGTGAGAGAAGCTCAATTTATATTTAGCTAGGTTTCTTTCCACAAAGAAATTCCCATGTTTTGTTTTTAAGAGTGTCAAAGCCTTTAAAGTCACATACGTTGAATTCCTGATCTGGCTCCAGAGCAAAATACCTACTAATAAACACCTTATTTTATTTTTTTATTGACACACAAATGTGGCAGTGTTAATAAAACTGAAGCCAAGTTTCTTCTTTCCTCCCCAAAATCTGGTGAACTGTAAAATTAATTTTGTCTTCAGCTCTGCTTGAAATTGTAGCTTATCAAAATGAGTATGGAGAAATCATCAGTATAGCATGGTAAGCCAAAAAAGCAGTATTTTTGTCTTGTAAAATACTGAAGACAGAAACAGCAAATTGAAATTAGAACTTTTATATAGTGAGAGTAGATTTAGCCTAAAGGAAATAATCTTATATTAACGATGAAAAAGAGTCTTCTCTCAAGAAGCTTTTTTTTTCTTCATATAAAGACATGCAAGTAAGCAAACACCTCTACATTTGGAATGACTACTTTATACAAAATGTGAACACACTGTCATTTTTCTCTCTTTGACTGTTTGAAACAGAATAAATAAATAAATAAATATCAGCAAGCTTTAATTGGAATGCCATTGGTAAGCTACCATCATCCCTACTTTGCAGATGAGGAACTCAAAGCAGAAGGTTTCGCCAGGAACAGCCCACAATTAACTCAACAGTAAAAAGGCAGTTTGATGAGAATCAGAACAGGAAGGCATTCAAACTGTCTTGTCCGAAACAAATAATTTGGTTCCAGCACACCTGACAGCTGTCACACAAGCACAAAAAAATAAAATCAACATCTGGTGGCAGGAGTTAGCTGCAAGTAGTTTCTGGAACCATCAATACGGGATTTCCGTTTCTCGAAGCTTTCATACTGCTCTTTACTAGCGTGGCAGCTGCATTATATTCAGCTTTACCTCTCAGTATTTCAAACCTTCTGGAGTCACCACAGATGCTCCAAAAATTAAAAGACAGCGTGAAACAGAGAACAAAAGCAAGCGACTACAGCCTCCGAGGGAACATTTTTCAGAGAAATGCTCTTCATAGGATGGGAGGAGTATGGTGAGAAGAGGGGTGCAAAGGGACTGGAAGTCCTTAGTTACAGAATAACTTACAGGAGCGCGCTAGAAACACTGCACTCGAAAATGAAACCCACAGCAAAAAGTGATCAGCTACTTCATAACCTTCCTTCCTCAGACTAGCCCACATTTCTGGGACATTCTGTTAACAGGAAAAAGTTTACTCTATCAAGCATGAAATATTTGAGCGGGATCATAATCCGTCTTTATTAAATCTCTTTGTCCAGAGAGCAAATCCTTAAATCAGCGGTGGAACTCATGATCGAGTATACAAAATGCTTAAGAATGAGCAAAAAGGTAAACACTAATGCTCTGCATTTTTAGTTTAGCCTGTCAATAGCAACAAAAAAAGTAGACAAGGCCTGTTCAGACTTCACAAGAAGAAATCTGTGTTCCACCAGCAGGGCACAGGCAAAAGACTACAGAGATACACTAACTTCTAAATTCACAAACCCACTCATGTCCAGAAGCATATACTGAAGTTTGACTGGAAATGTAAGCAGGTTATCTAAATATCAGCCTAAATCATCTAAATGCTGTAAAGTTTTGTAAACGTTTAAAAGCAGCTGCTTAAAATTTCATTCGCCATTTCAGCCATTATCCTCAATCCCCCTGGAAATCCTCTGCTCTTTCTGCAACCCTGTAACACTTCCCTGTGCAAACCTGACAGACTTGTCATTGTTTTTTTTCTGATTAAGCCTGTAATTTAATAATTATTCCTTCTCACAGGTGAAATGAACAAAATGCTGATTGGACAAAAGCACATACTCCTCAATGCTCTCACAGATTCATTGCTTTGACCATCTGTGTCCTTCTCGACTCAGTGCCCAGAAGTCATCTGTCACTCCGAACAGCTCACGTGGTGAACTGAAGACGATGGGAAATCCTTTATCCCTTAGCAAGGCCTCACAAACTTAAGGCCGCTGAAGGGTAAGGCAGCAATCTCCAGATAAACGGATATAATTCCAAGTGAATACCATCATCATTTTGCCACAAACAAGCAAACAGCATTATGTTTTGAGTGATGCCTTCTTTACCCATGGTACTCCTCGCCAACAGGCGCTGCGCTTAAGTGTATGCAAAAATCTATAATCAAGCAAGTAACAGCTCTAAAGAACAGACAGACATGTCCTGGGCAGCAAGAATTTTATGTTCCCAAATAAAGCTATTATATACTGTACACATTACCTGAGACAGTTTGGCATAATCCACTTCAGCGTGCCAACAGGCTAGACTGAAGCAAGGAGGATATGATTGACCGCACACAAATCTAGAAATTTGGATTCTATTCCCGGCTCAGTCACTGAAAGATTTGGCCAAACCGCAGCTGCTTCTATTGCTTTTTTCAGCTTTCAAACAGTCCCTGTAATAACGATCTTGGGCTCAATAGTACAAGGTGGCTCGAGACAAAATTCAGCTTTATGGCAGATTCAGGGGTTTCTCTGGTAAGACTTCACCTCAGAACGAGCCCTTCATTGTGGCTCATCTCAATTTGGATGTGCCCACAGTTCTGCTGCTATTCCTCTACGCCGCAGAGGTGTCTGTCTCACTAAGCCGACTGCTGAGCGACTTTCTGATGGCTCTCGGGCACAGCCATTCACCTGCTATACAAGCTGGCGTTAGAGCAGTAATTGTAAGCATCTTAAGGGAACAGCATTCCATTTAAAATCCGGCCATACCAATCGGCGACTGTACAATACCGTATGCCTTGCCAAGAGTCAAGTAAGAGCCCAAGAGCGTTTTCAGACCACAAAGAATACGTGTACTGGAGAACCAGCATACCCTGTCTCGCAAAGGAAGCTTTGGTAGGTACAAGCCACGAGCAAACATACCAGCAATACAAAGAGAGAATAAGATAGTATCGCAATTTCAATAGAGGTCAAAAGTTTCTGGCCCTTTTCGTTAGGCTTTGGAAGTAGTAGCTAAACATAAAAAGACCCTTACAATTTTAGGGGATGTCCCCAAATTTAAATATATTGCAGTTATCAGCATATATCTATACAGAGCATACCACAACTGTGCTCCAGATCTGGCTGGACTATTCTATATTACTGAAAACAAAAAAGCTCTTATGCTGTCATGTTGTTCGAGTGGCTCCTAAATATTTCAACACATGAACAGTAATCTCTTGCTTGTATATTCAGCTTTGTGACTAAATTTTGAACAAACCCCCTTTTTTCTGCTGCACTCTGTGGCATACAAAAGCTCACTGCAATCCAAGGGAAGCGCTGCAGCGAGCACTGTTACATAGTCATTAATCCAATCATTAAGTCAGTGTAGTGAAACTAACTATGTGCATGGTTAGCACAAAAGGGGAAAAAAAACCCAGACTGATGACTACGATTGAAAAGGTCAATATGAAATACAATACTGACAAAGGAATTAAGCCCAAGGAATAAAGCATATGCAGAACTCGTGCAGAAAATGGCATCACACGAGGAATAAATATTTACAGGCATTTAAACACCGCTTAAGATGATGCTATCTCAGCTACTTAAAAGGATAAAAGACCTCTACTTCCAACTAAAACCTTTCTGTTCTGTCACTTCCCTACCTTCCAACCGTGAAGAAAAAGGGTATATTCCCACCAGGATAGAATAAATATGCTGAACCGAAACAACGTAATGCCATTAGCTATTTCATGTGGCTTCTTGTGTTTGAAATTATGTCCTCCCACACAACTTCCCTCCTCCAGGAACACATCTTATCCACTTCTCCTCTAATTCATCATAGCTTACTTAAATAGTGTTACAACTTACAGAATATAACTTACTTTCCTCTGTTGTAGTTACGCAGAAACTGGGATTTTGAGAGGGGAAAACAAATGCCCACGTGTGAGAAGGAGGGAGGAAAAATTTAGACTGTACTTAAGAATAAACAACCCCCTCTATTCTTAAAAACACCATTTACTTGAGACCTTGATAGTCCATCTAATGTTCTTCTATTACCCATACAGTAAATTAATGCCTTGAAGCTCATACTAACGGAAACATTTTTCATTTAGACTGGCAACTTTCTCATCCATGCATAGCTTATTCTAAGTCTCCGAGTTCATTTAGTTTCCCCCCAGAGCTAAATTTATTAAAAGAATTATGCGCACCAACCTGAGCCTCCCTCTGCCAGGTACTTGTCCTTTGCGTAGATGACAGAATCCAGCATTGACTCAAAGAGAAGAAAATAACCCTGTTTATAGAAAAGGGAAAGAATTCAGAAATCATTGTGCTTCTTATGTAGAGTATTTAATCAATTTGCAGATGGGCTTTATCAACACAGCTTAATAATTTTATATGCCAGTACACCTTGGTAAGAGCCAGCACCCAGTGAATTTCTCAACAATAGCATTGTCACTTCAAAACTTTAGTTACATGAAGTATCATTAATTTCCCACACTGTAAGTATCTAGCACCTACTAAATTAAAAAACCACAGACAATAAATATCCCATCTACACCGACAACTACCTGATAGAGTCCTACAACATGAAAAGAAATCAAATTCAACTCAAACCAAGTGAAAAGCTGTACATAGTGATTTTTTAATAACAACTCTGAGGCGTCGTACCAAAAAAACCAAAACTACCAACCAAGAAAATCCCTTTCCACTTAGTACTGCAAGTACATTAAAATTATTGTCAGAGAAACACCAAATGGAATGCCTCTTTGCTCTTTCATATTTGCTGCCCTGTGGTGCCCTGTACCAGCTTGGGCAATGCTCGCTAAGACAGGTGGAAATAAATCATATACCAAAGACATGGGTTCTCTGGATGTTCTACATCATTTAGCAGCACCTGAACTTAATAAATGCTCAAGACAAAAATGGTTAGAACTAGATTTATGTAGTTGGTTTGGTGTTGGGATTAATTTTATAGCAGGTTAATTATACTACTATAGATGTTTAGAATAGCTTATTGTAAACTTAATCGAGTCAGCCATTTTCTGAAAGAGAAAAAAAATGTATTTCCTTAAACATTTCTGAGATAGCAAAAACATATAGCAGTATAACATACAATTAGCATTTTATATAAAACATCTAGTTTCTCGACTACTTATAAGTAAACTGCAGATTTCCAAGACGTATATAGCCCTTTGTTCTCCAGTTGATATACTGATTTTACACCCTTCCTATCTTCCGAGTTTGAGTATGATCCTTATCCTTACTGAATACTATAACACATTTCATCCACATACACACTCTTACAACATCAAATCAATTAAGACAAATCATACCGCCATAAATTTTGCATTTTCATTGAGTGTACTAATGATCATTTTGCTTAAAACACAGCTTAACCCTATGACTTGATTTATACCCTGCCTGCCAGTAGGAGAGAACAAAAAAGACAACTGGAAGTCCAGACTTTGGACCGGTGAGTCCTACAAGCCCAGTCCGCAGTAACCAAAGATGATCTCTTCATCTTTTCTACCCTTCCATATTTGTACAATCACAGGCATTTTTTTACTTTATTCTCTTTTTTGCAGTCATTGTGCCACGCCGCTGAAGACAGACAGCATTGCGTGGGAACTGCACTGCTAAGACACCAGGTTTACTTCAGGTTTATGCCACCTCGGATGTTTATTTTGCTTAAAGCTCTTAGAACAAAAACCACTGCAAGTTCAGAATTGCTTATAAAGCATCACCATCCACGTTGCAGCCTTCAGAATGAAAAACAAAACCAGAAAATGAGAAACTTGAAGCATGACATTTGCATTCAATAACAGAAATGCCCTTTTCTCAGCCCATTTCTTCTGGTAACAGGACAGTGCTCTACTGGGCTCTTTTTCCCCCCATGTTGCCTTTTCTCCCACTTTACTGCCTAACTTTTATGAAGTCCTTGAATAAGTGCCAGAATGAAGACTACTGCTTTGTGAGCCATACAATTTTTAGTAAGCTTTGCAAAACAGCCGAGATGGCCAACAGCTCCAATTGCATCAGGCAGAGATGGTGCTAAGCCAAAAGTACAGAATGGAACCCAAGTTTTCTTTTTTTGTTCTTATTCTTGCAGTTCTAAAAACAGAATACCTATAGTTAATAAAAATTCTTTTCAGATGCTTTTAACTGAAAATGAGTTGTTTTCATGGTATCTTAAAATATGTGACTTCTAGGACACATCTTAAGAGTAGTTACCAGCAAGAGTTACACAGTGACATTTTTACAGATCAGCTCTTCACTTACTTCTTCTTGCCTAAAACGACCACCACCTACAATGTCTGCCAAACAAGCACAAGAAGGGCAGCTGGAAGACACACCTTCTCATGAGAAATACAGTGAAATTCTCACCGTCCTTTCCCCGACCTTTCCACTCTGGCACCATTGGTTCTCCCCCCCCCAATTCATTATAGCATTCCTGTAAGTTACATAAACCGTCAATGGTACTGAGTCAAGTCATTTATTACTTATACCGAAGCATTTTGCTCACTGTGCTGTGCTCATCTGTAGTGTAATTTAGAATGTAATTTCACAGGCTGCTGCCTCACCTGTAGGGGTGCCATCTGGAAGGAGAATTATACCTGATGCCTTTTCCCCACGATGCTGTGGGGCACTCCTGCTTCTGCCCCCAAGAACGTTCAGGGGTTTGATTTTTTTCTTAAGCGTGTATTCGCATCCTCAAAATTAATTACTGAAAAGAGATCTCTAGGACACAAATCTGTGAGCCTCGTACTAATAATTCAATCTTGCTACTGGCTAAAGTAAAACACATAAAAGGTGACAGGTTCTCTGTTAAAGACAATCTGAATACACGGCACATCTTAAATGCTAAGCTGTCATACTATGTGTTTTCTACTAAAAAGCTGGCTGTGTCTTTCTCAAAATGAACACAAAGTTCCTTATTTTTATATTTTCAAAGTTGAGATGAAATAGCTGTTCTCCAGCTAACATTCCCCCCCCCCCNAAGTTATTCCGTTCAAGCATCTGTCCTATGTCATGTCCATCCAAGAAATCAGCTATCAAAAATGCATAAGCCCACTGAGAAATGTGAATCCAGAGGAATATGAACATCGCTACACTTCTTAAATATCCGTATTTTGCATTTGTAATGGAATTATAAAAGGCTCACAAAACTTTGATGGCTTAATATCCTGCATTGTTAAATTTCTCTATTATCCAAATACACTACAGCTCTCTAACATGTATTTTCATTTTAATTCAAAGCCACATAAAAATATTTCACCAATGGATCACAATGTTAAGTATAGGAAGTTCTTTTAACATTAGTGTTTCAGTATTCACCATGACAGTCTTCATGGAGAAAAAGAGATTAAGCTCTTTAAAAGCATCGAGAGACAAGAACACTGAAGTCTAAAGTATACCTCGTTGTGTGGAGGGTACTAAAGAAAAATGCTTTGTTTAAAACACAGATTACTTCAGATTAAAAAATGTCTCTTTGTGTACATTTCCCTTATCAGTTCCTATCAAATACCTTAGTGGCACTGGGTTTTGCCTTCACTTAATTTTCTACTTATTGGTGAAAGCCATATATATTTCAAAAAGTGGTATTAGCATGTTTGCAATAGCAAGAATTAGCAGTTTTCAGTACAGTAGAAAAAACATGCAAGGACAGAAATAAGACGAAATATTTAGCGACTTGACTAAGCGTTGTGATTTCCCTCCGCCTTCCATCAAAGATTCATTTTATTATTTTCTGTAACATAACTGAACCTGGTCTGGTACTCCAGATTCAGTAGGGCTCAACGCCGAATATTTAACCAGATGAAAAGCAGCTATCAAATCACTGGCCCAGAGAGTGGACTTTTTTTTTTTTTTCAAATCCACATCAGTGTAAAAAAAGTGGGTTATTTTCTTAAACTGAAGTTTCTAACTACAAGGTTTCCATTGGACTACAGAGTAAAACAAGTCACAGAGGGTATGTAACACAGGTTGGACAACATATTCTGATTTATCAAATAAAATGTAATCTTGCATTAACAGATGCACAAAACTGACGCAGCCCACTCAGTTTTGTGAAAAATTACTTTTTACTTAACAAAATCCCCCCAAAACCTGTGGTGCATTTAAATGAGAAGCAGCAGCTACATGTAAACTCTTCTGCATGCTCTGCTGCAGCACCATTTCCCTGACGCCGTCAGCCCCCATGCTGACCTCTCAGGTATAATTTAATTTTTAGAAAAAGGAAATAATCATTACTGGAAGAGCAAGCCCACACATTTCAAAACCACAGCTTGACTTTGTTACTATGCTCACCCTGTTGTGTCCTTAAATATGAGATGAGTGAGAACACCAAATGGGAAGATCTGAAGAGCTGAAAAGTGATACCCACGATTGGTGTTGGCAAAAAAAAAAAGCAAGGAAATACAATTCCTTTGTAAAAACCATTTTGCTGTAAAGAAATCGAAGCATTCAGCTACTTAGTATGCTCTTCACAAAGCATTATTAAAAACATTAAAAAAAGCCCAATTCTTAGATAAAACTATAAATTATTACTGTTAAAGAAATAGAACACTTGTATTAATGCACCTCCAAACACTAACAAAAACAACAGAGAATAGTTAAGACTACAGAAAGACTAGGAAGCGTTAAAAAAGCACCATCACTGCATATCCATCATAGAAATGGGGGAAAGGAGGAAGGAGAGAAGAGATGGTTTCTAGTATTTCAGACAAGCTCACTTCCTAGCCCTTTCCCCCAGATCCTGAATACCTCCCATTCACAGCCCATCCTGATAGCACTTCAAAATTACCTAACACACAAAAAAAGGGAAGAAAAAAAGGTCATTTGCTACCTGAGAAATGATACAATTAAGTGGTAAGAGTAGTGGATTCTATCCTTGGCTTATTTTAAGAGTTCATCTCGTTCCCAGTTTTTCCTTGTGTGAAACTCTATTGCATATTCAGTGTCATAAAGCACTGCATAAACCAGCAATTTATGAGAACACACTGTACGCTAACACTGCATTTGAGACAACTGTCTCAGACAATTGTCTCTCACAGTCAGACCCCTTACAAACAAGAAATGCAGATATTTTTCAAGCGAATAAAACTCTCAGCCTCTAGCTCTACAGTCTTAGCTAGAAAAAGGAGGTAAAAGCATACCGAGAGAAAAAAAATCCACACATAGATGCAGCTGGGTAAGAACATTCCAGAAAAACATTACATACATTTTGTTTCTTTCTGCACTCATCCTTTCAATAAGCAGCCTATGAAGTTTACAATTACCAAAATCCATGTGTGCAGTAACATGGATGTCGATAGCAAATCTTTTCCTACCCAGCATTCAATTTAACCAAATGAGCTTTGGCACTTTGCAGAGCATCTCTCATTTCACACTTACATACTGTATGTAAAACTATTCTAATTATAGTAAAACATCACTGTTTCTTAAAATTCGGTAGCTCTGGGGAGAAGGCATAAATGTGATCCTGACTGAGAGCAAGTCTACAGCGTATACAACTCATAAGTACTTTCCAACCACCCGTACAAACAGCAGCACATTCGAGTCAAAATTCCAAACTTTTGATGAAATTTGAGCATTTGCAAACCCCTTTCAGGTCAAGTCACTAACTGACAGGGGTTTTCCTTCATTACACCAAGGTGCAAACAAATCACTGATGCGTGTTCAGAAACAATTTGCATCAGATTGCCACTAGGCAGTGTAGACAGATAGTCCATGAGTTGTACCTCTGCTTAGAAACATAATTCAGGTAAGTCTACAGTTTGAATAAGAAGATAAGGTTGGACCAGGTGATCCTTGAGGTCCCCTCCAACCTGGTATTCTATGATAAGAGATTTGTTTGTAGGTGTCCTATGGTACAAGCGGACAAGTAAAAAAAATGTTAGAGGCTGGTACCTGTAACCACTAACAATTATGGAATCATAGAATGGTTTGTGTTGGAAGGAAGCTTAAAGATCATCTAGTTCCAACCCCCCTGCCATGGGCAGGCAATAATGCAGAGTTTCATAAATTTCATAAATTAAGGCTTTCAACAGCGTCACACATCAGAGCTCCAGGCAACCAAGCAGGATGGTGCATCAGAAGCTCACAGCCCTGCTATAGAGTATCAAACGATCCTGGGCAGAGAAACCTCTACAAAAACAAGGCCAGCAGCGAGATCTTATACAAAATTCAGCTATTCTGACATTCAGATAACCTTTCTCCAAGAACTGCAAGACTATCTCCTTATAGAACCAGTTCGGTTAGCAGAACAGGCCGTTACTTGGCCATTCTTGTTTTCTTTCTTAAGGCCATGAGGTTTCCTGGGTGAAGTGGCTCTTGGGGCCACCTGCTCTCCCCTTGCGCTCCTGGGTCACAGCACACAAGTCCTTACATCAGGCTGCACACTTCACCAATGTTTTGCTAAAAGGAATGCATAGCTGTCTTCAGAGTGAAAAAGTCTAAATAGACAGCTTTGTTTGGGTCTTCAGAAGTCCAAGAGGCTCTCAAGCTTCAGCAATCTGCCTTTTGGTCACCAACAGAACAGACAGTGGATGGTCTGATGAGCTTTCTCAATGGTTTGCATAGTGGTTTTAGTCAAACACAATCACACAGATGCTCTGCTTATGGTCTGATTTTAACAACGGCAAACATGCACTTAGTCTTTACATTAAAAGCAAGATCACTGCTAATTTCTTTCATAGGCTTAAACAAAGCCACTACAGAGACAGTTGCTCATGATCCAGCCTCTAAACCTGGAACATGACAAAACCATATCCAGATGAATTTAAAACTGAAATATGTTCTTTTGGAAGATGGCAAATATACATTTGAAATATAATTTAGCTATACACACACACACACACACTCACAGACCCCTACCCACTGCATAGTATTTAAGATGCTTCTCCCATTTCTGCATATTTTAAGGGAACAAATTTAAAAATTGAAGAGAAGTAGGAATAGCAGGCAGTTTGTGGAAGTCATCGGTCACTTACACAATTAAGAGAAGGACCAACAGAAGCCATTACGTTGGAGATGCTCATAATGCAACACTGTACCTTCTACAATGGACTGCTCCATGTGCCATCTTTCTCAGAAAGCCTGTTCTAGAAACATTCCCGGGGGATGCAGTATTTTTCCTCTCTCCAGCCTCCATTCTGTTGCTTCACACTTGTTTTTAACTTTCTGATGCTCCACACATAGCTCTAAAAAAGTTTATAGTGTACTGGTCTTAAACACTGCTCTGTACAAAGGAAAACAAAGCTACGCCTGCACCAAAGGGTTTCATGTTTACTAGTTAAAAAGCAGTTTGTTTTAGAAACAGAACACCAATTTTCATATTTTTGTTACAAAGAAAAAACACTGTTCCCCTTTGAATTTTCCTGCTAGTCCATACAGATTCTCTAAATAAAGAGCTGAAAACTGACATACGTTGGATGCCTTTTTGCTCTCATGCTTTGCATTTCCAACATTTTCAAGCACTTACACTGACATATTAACAAAAGATTTCACGCTGGTATCATATAGGAAAGGAAAAGAAAAAGCAAATTCACACAGGAAAGACAGACAAAGGGGAATCTTCATTTGCATCTAGGCAACGTAGTGTTCCTTTCTGGACAGTGTTGGAACAGTGCGTACACCGTCCAGCTATCAATCTTACTTCCACGGCATTGTCCTCTTTATCTCTATAGTGCAGCAACCAATAAAAATGCTAACATTCCTAAATATTTAGAATACCTAATTAAGTGAAATGCACATGGCTATATAATTATGACATTAAAAGGTAAATTAGAACACAAATGGGAAACATGTAAGAAATGAAGTATTGAATGTTCCAAGAGCTGCTTTTCAAAATCCTTTACTTCACCTTAGAGGCACTAATTTACAACATGACTTAAGCTCTTAAGTGCCCCAAGTTCCTTTTAAAACCCAATCTTGAGCTCTAGAATGAGAAATGTGATTATGGGAACGTTATTCTTGGTGCACATATTAGGCAACTGATCAGAAGTTTCTCTGAAAGAACTATAATTATCTTTCTAGTGAAGTCACTATACTGTCAGAAGTCACCAACCATAACGCACTATTTTTAAACTACTAGTTTAAGCCAATGCCTCAGACCTTCCTTGAAACTAGTGACCTCAACACTAAATTAAGCTCAGGCTTCAAATAACATTCCATTACAGCAGTGGAAGAAAAACTTTTGCACATTTCCAGACTGCTCACATATGTAATATAAAAAAAACCCAAACAAAAAAAAACACAGAAAAAACAAAACAATTTATTTCCACCTTTACCTGGAAACTAGTTAGATACATATGGATCCATAGTAAACATGTGCCCTCTCTCCCAAAGGCCCTTGTATATAGCAGAACATCTACAGTTTGTAGAAAAATAAACAAAAAAAACAAAACAAACAAAAAAAAACCCCAAGTACCTTTGAATATAAGTTTTTATTATTGATCTTAAATTTGAAAGACAAAGGAATTTTTCTTTAAGTCCAAACAGTGGGAACAAGCACGAAGAAAACCTGCATTTTGAAGTGGTTTTTGAAGGTCTACAATACGAGGAGACTGAATAGTCCACAAAAAAAGTCAGAAGGTGTGTTTCCTACCACATTTTTGATAGGGAACAAACTTATTCAGTCGTTATCAAGTTCAGCCTGGCACTGGGTCTTGTCACACAGATTTCATTATTAGGATCACTGGCAGGTAGCATGTACAACTGTGTCACCAGTATGATGACACCAGTCATCGGCCAGCACATGAAAGAAAGGTAACAGGCCAACGGCTGAAATGCAACAGATTCCAGGAAATATCTCATTTACAGCCTGCATACTGCATTTCCTGCTGGCCATCATCTTTACTACATACTTTTGAAAATCAGTTATTTTATTCTTAATACTAAAACACTGCAATGAATAGTAAAGCTGTTTTCAAGCTCTGTCTCTATTTGCAGATTTCCCAGTCCGTATTCTCCCCACCTCCTTACCGCCTTTCCGACACAGTCGCCACAGTCTTTAGCCATCTGTGGACTAAAGGTATTTTATTCATCAGAATGATCTGGTTAGATGACCAGTACAATATTTCCCCATTACTTTCACCTGAGCAGCTACAATAGTATTATTCAGGAATACAGAGTATTTCTGTAGATTTGCACACGAACTACATAACAAACTTACTGCTGTACCCAAACCAGCTCAACTGTGGAGAACCTTGACTTGAAAGAGTGTGAACAAGGGGGATTAGGAATTATATTGGAGCACCACATAACCAGGATCATCATCCCATCTCCCACATTCTCAAAGGCACTGTTGCAAGAGCATTAAATTTTTGGTTAAAAAAGAAAAAGCATCGCTTTTAGAATCATTTTTCAAACTACATAAACCACATTTTTTCCTGAAAATAACTATGTCTTGAAGAGAATATTCATGCACCTTACCATCCATTCGGATACAATTACATCCACTTTTTCCAAAGGCAGATCTACTTCTTCGATTCTTCCTTTGACTAATGTAACGATATTTTCAAGTTTATTTAATCTGCAAGTCACAACATAAACAAATTAGTTTATATTTCCAATTTATGCTGTCAAGAGAGATATACTGATGTCTATATTTTGCATGCCTCCCCCCAGTAATCGGTTTGTAACTAATCAAAAAAGCACTAAAATGTAATACTCTTCAGTTATATTTCAGAGGCAATGTTTCCAAGTACCCAAAAACTGCAGCAGATTAAGTGCCAGGCAAATATGGCAGACAGCAGATCTGTACACCTCCAACGTACTGTGCGTGCAAATGTGTAAGCTTCAGAAACCAGGAAAACAGGAGAATTTAAAATGTTTTTCTTTACTTAGTTGCTTGTTCCCAGTTCTCCTTCTTTGACCCCTACAGCGATTAGAGCCTACTCATCACACTAAGATAGCAATGGAAATTAACTTCCTTACAAAGCTGTTTTGCACGACTTGTTTTTTTATTTAACAAAACTAGCTGCAAAGTCACCGAGAACAAACATCCCCTCTGGATCAGTATTACAGTTATGCCACAACAAAAGCATCCTCCCCACTGTGATTTTGGCCAAAATCGTCTGCAATGTTTAGTAACTGCAGTAATCAGGTGTTACCTCATGTGCCAGTAATGGCACAGCCATCCCCTATAAGGAGGAAGGTACCGTAACGTGACTACAGTTTTTGAAACAAAAACTGTATGACAGTGAAATTACTAAATAGGTAAATGCTTGAAATTTGTTATTTTTCTTCTTGGTAAATAGTATTAGTCTTTCTTGCACGTACCATTATTACGATAGCTATTCTTACAGAGGGCAGAAAAGTATTCCCACCACAGAAATTTATCTTTCCACTGCAGCTCTTATCTCTGCCCCTTCCCTCCCTATCCTGATATCTTACTCTTACATTCTGTCTGGCTTTCAATACAGACCAGTAATCACATTAAAAATTCAATCTAAAAGATAATGGGAGAGAGATCAGAATGAAGGGAGGGAAAGGAAAGGGTCAAAGGGCCGCTTGAACATGTGGGCTATTGGAAAGATCAATTACATACACATGACAGTATTCTGCTAGAAAAGCAGCAGTTCATCACTAATATCATATTTAATGCTGTAAACAGAAGTAAAACCCAAAGTTCCAAGTGAGAAATAAAATGCTAAATTGCTCTTACCCACAACAATATTTTAAGAAGGACAAAGAGACAGGAAGAAGGACAACTTCCTAAATGACCACACACAAGGACATGATTTAAAACAAAAGAGAGGAAAGAGTAATTCATTACATACTTGTTTTCAACTAAGGTATAAAACCCACCAAAATAATGTCATTTACACTTTGTAGGAAAAACTGCTGAGACACTATTTAGGAAATATATTTCAACTTTCTATTCTAGCGTAACAGTGATGAATGACAAAAAACAAGTCATTCACTGCACTACAAATTTTAGGGGCAGCTATTCACAGTAAGAAAAAGAGAAGACAAGCATTTAGTTAAAAGTAAGTTTACTATGTAACCTTGGGAAAGAATCAGGCCACTCAGGCCTTATTCCAGTTTACTTACACACAAGGGTTGCACCAGTTCTACTAACTAGCATGCTAGAAATGAACCTTAATTCTGGGAGGGACAAAAGCTCTTGAGGACTTACTTTAATCGGAGGTGGAAGCACACTGCAGTAAGCATTTCTAAGCTACACAGGAGTTGTTTAGTATTCTAATAAATATTTGTTACGCCATCAAAAGTTTGTCAGCTTTATTCCTTTAGGAGAAGTAGGTTTAACAAGACAAACAAATTGTTTTGATGTGAATTGAAAACTTTAATGTGAATTGAACGTTTTATAGCAGAAGTTATCTATAAATTCATAGCCTTAGTGATGGTTCGCTGTGTACTCCAAGTGGCAATTCATCATTCTCCAGAGAGCTTAAGGATTTTGATTTGTTGTTTCTCCTTAAAGGCTTCTCCTTCTCCTCACCAAAGGTAATACATGTTGGCTGGTACTTATATCATCCTCTAAGTATAAATAACACATAAAGGACTTCTTGTGCACTTGTTGAAAGATACGAACCATCCTAAGTTTGTCATGTAGTACATTAGAAATAAAACACCATTTCATATATGTAACCACTCTGAAGATGACAAGGACTCCTGGGAAAAGTTCTCTTTAGAGAATGAGTTCTTGTGCCATAAAAGCATTGTGGTTGAAGTTGCACCTAATGCTTAAGATGGTCTTTTTCTTAAACAGCTATTTTTTTTAACAGAATAATTTTACAGCATCCAAGTGCGCAGTGTTGTACCTCCAATGTGTGAAGCAGTATCTAACCTAAAACTTCTGCCTAGACAACCTTATTTCTGTACAATTTAAGCTTGCACAAAAAACGTCTATCCCAAATTCCTCAGTCTCTACCTTGACTTTCTTGTCCACAGTTGCTCTTACAAAAACAACCAAACCCCCAAAACCTACAAACCTCAGCTATCAACCATATACATTTTCACCTACATTGCTCCTACCTCATGCTAGGAAATACTTTTTAAGTCTTCAGATGCCATTGCTTCATTTTTACATGTATTCAGTCCCACTTAATATCCTCTCCACTCCACTTTTCACTAATTTACCTGTATAAATGAACCATTAGATGGGTGGAAATCCGTCTAGACCATGAAGTTCAAGAGGTAAGAGAAGGAGTACGAAGGTTGGCAGCTGAGTACCAGAGGTGTCCCTCAGGGTCCAATGCTAGTTCTGATACTAATTAACACCTTTATTAGTGACCTAATGGGACAGAACACACCCTCAGCAAGTCTGTGGATAACACTGAATTAGAGGAAAGCAGCTGACATGCTAGAGGGTAGGGCTGATATTTAGAAGGACCTCAGACTGTAGAAATGGGCTGGCAGGAACCTCAGAGACCCAGATGAAGACCTGCACCTTGGCAGGAATAACCCCATGGAACAGTACAGATTGGTTCCTGCTGGTTAGAAACCAGTTCTGCTTGCTATTCCCACCCGGCCCTGATGAGGGGCCGGGTGAACAAGTTGAACATAAGTTAGCAGTGGGCCCTTGTAGCAGCAGGTCAAGGAAAGTGATCTTTCCCCTCAATGTGACACCTGCAAAACTGCACCTGGAGTACAGCGTCCAGGTGCAGGCTCCCCACGACAAGACTGACATTGACATACTGGAGCAAGTCCAGCGAAAGGGCCACCAAGATGACAGGGGGCCGAAGCACATGACATATGAGGAGAGGCTGAGAGAACCGGGTTTGTTCAGCCCTAAGAGGGGATGGTTAAGGAACGGGTTTCTGATGTCTTCCCCTGCCCAGCGGGAGGGCCAAGAGAAGACAGAGTCAAGCTCTGCTCTTGTATCACAGGGACTGGATGAGAGGCAACAGATACAAGCTGCAGCAATGGAAGTTATAATTTGATATTTCAAAAGTAAGAGTGAGGATAGTCAAACAAGACATATTTTCCAGAGAAGTTCAGAGGGAAGTAGCAATATTCAGAACTTGACTAGCAAATGCCTGAGGCACCTATGGGATCTCAGCCCTGATGTCCCCCCGCCAAGGGGTCCCCCTTCCACCCTGTATTATTCTGTGACAGTTCACATGGCATGCAACATCTTCACAGTTCCCCTGGAATCAACTTCTCTCAGCGACTCTGCAGACTGTGTGTGAATGTCTGCCTGCATGCTCTAAAAATAGGGCTTTTCTTCTTCAAACTATAGAAATTATTACAGTGCAATGGTAATCACTTTCCAGTGAGCATGAAAGCCAGAGGACAGAAGGTTTCTAAAGAAGAAAACTGAGGATAACATACACTTACTATTCTCACAAAGAGAGTCTGCCTTAAACATACCAACGTACAGAGAACCTTACTAGAGAAAGGTTTTCCACAAGTTAAAACTAAAATACCATATAATTATAAAACCTGTTCACCGAAGGAAGCTTTGTATGTGCTAAAACCAGTGGAAGTTAACTGATGCATGACAAGCTTTTGTTTAAAAACACCACAGTTCCAAGATGTAAAATATATAGAGAGATCAACCCAGTAAAAGTTGTTTAATTTTCTATAATGTAGAAAATTAAATTATAGAAATTACATAATTATAGAAAATTTCTATATACAAACACATATATTATTGTTTAATTTTCACACAATTAAACAACTTCTACGGAGTTTACCTAGATCAGAAAAGTAGTTTCTCACATCCTCTTGAAGTGTGTCTCAACTTTGTTGTCTAAAATTTTAAAATTTTATCAGAAGCACCATTTAAAGCGTAAGAGTAGAAAACGGAGTGGCAGCAGTCAGTTGGAGCCTCTGCAGCAATGCAGCACTGACCGCATCCTAACAATAGGAGGAAGGCCTGGGAAACACCCTGCCTTAATTCCCTCTATCAGAGAAGCAAACAACTTGAGCGCACATCCAAACCTGTGTTAGTTCTTAGGAAAAAGAAGCACTTCAGGAAAAGACGTATTGAGTGATAGGTGATCATTAACTTCTAACAGCATTTTAATAACTTTTTACAGCAACATTTACCATGCCTTTCTCAGAACTTTTCCTACCTAATGATGTCCATGGCCTGATAGATGATTTCAGACTGGTCAACCCCGATCACTTTCTTCGCACCTGCTTTGGCGGCAAACATGGAGAGTATTCCAGTTCCACAGCCAACATCCAAAACGACCTGAAACGAATATTATGTTTATTTTGACCTCCATCTATTTCCCTCGCTATGATTTTTCTACACGTCTTTCTACATCAGTGAGATATGATATTTTAACAGAAGGAACAAATGGCAGCATCAACTCTTACATTCAGAGATATCCAAGTCTAGAAAATGGCCACAGTGCTCAAGGTGACTAAATTTCAAAATGGTGACCGACACAGTTTTAACACCTGGAAATATTCTGTCTGACACTATTTATAATCAAAATAGGACCCCCAAAAATCCAGGAAGATGGGATCCCTAAGTTTTCATGAAAGAACCAAACTACTTCAGCAGCATTACACTCGAAAGAAGTACACTTAACATAGCAACAAGACTCATGCAAATGCTTGGTTTGGCTATCTCGCCTATTAGCTACTGTAGGAAGACTGAAAAGTTTAGAAATGTGAAGCAACCAAGACAATAGCACCAAACATACTAATAAGTAGAGTTGAACTGCCAGCAGTGTTGCACTTCATAAAGCAGAGATTTCACCAAGTAGCCTTGTTCAGGCCTCAATATCAAAATAGTATTTCTTTTAACTGTTGGCTGTTCTCAACAGCTTAAAAGCTAACACTTTTAATCTTGAAAGTGTTGCAGTAGATTTTTAAGCTACAAGGTATACATTTGATGTTTTCACAGAAACGGAGAATTGCTGAGGTCGAAAGGAACCTCTGGAGATCACAGCCCAAAACAGGGTCAACAAAAGCTGGTTGCTCAGGACCATGTCCGGATGGCTTCTGAATATTTCCACGGATGGAGACTCCACAACCTCTCTGGGCAACCCGTGCCACTGTTCAATTGCTCTCACAGTAAAATAGTGTTTCCTGATGTTTAAATCCAATTGCCCGGAGTTCAGCCCATGCCAACTGCACTGTCCTTGAGCACTGGTAAGAAGAGTCTGGATCCACGTCCTTTACTATCTCCCCTGACCACCAGGCATTTACACACTGGTAAGATCTCCCCTGAGCATTCTCTTCTCCAGACAAAACAATCTCAGCTCTTTCAGGCTCTCCCTATATCACATATGTTCCAGTCCCTTCATCACCTTTGTGGTCTTTCATCGGACTCACTCTAGGACTCTCATCTCACTCTTGCACTGGGCAGCTCTCCAGAAGTCACCTTCCTGGAGTACAAGAGAAGGTGCATCTCTCTTGACCTGCTAGTGACAAGTCTTCTTCCTAATGCAGCCCAGGAGGCTGGTTGGCTGCCTTTACCACAAGGGTTTGTGTTGCTGGCTCACGGTCAACTTGGTGTTGAGCAGGATGTCCAAATTCTTCTCTGCAAAGTTGCTTTCTAGCCAGTAGGCCCCCAATCTCTGTTGATACATGGGGTTATTCTTCCCTCCCCAGCTGTAGGATTTTGCATTGCCCTGAGCCCTTTGCACAGGACCCCGGTTGGCCCATCTCTCCAGCCTATGGAGATCCTTCTGAATGGCAGCACAACTACGTGATGTATCAAGCACTCCTCCCAGTTTTGCATCACCCGCAAATTTGCTGAGGGTGCATTCTGTTGCATTGGCCAGATCATCAGCAGTCTCACCGTTAAGACTTCTACTTAATATACTTAAGCTTTACTAACAGTGTTAAAAAATTCTAAGCACTAAACCCCAAAGCGTTCTGAAATCTGAAAATCAAAACCAGTTTCCTAAACACTATGTGCAGTCACTTACATCATGCATAGCATTTAAGCACTACCAGAATCAGAACTGTAAAGACAGACTTCCTTTCCCATACAAGAGACCTAAACAAGAGAGTAAGCAAAACTTACTAAAACACTTCTAAGCTAACAGGAACATTGAGTCAGAATTACTAGTCATAGAAGTAATTTATTAGAAAGGAAAATTAACTTATTTCACTGTCTCTCCTTAGCACAGCATCCAGTGTTGTAAAAGCTGTCCTCACAGCTTTCATGACATTAATTTTTTTCCAAAGAAGGCATCAAATCACACAGTAATCAATCCCACATGTGAGAATTATAACCCCATTTCACAAAATATTTCAAGGCAATAATGCACCCTACCTGACAAACTTTCTAGCTTATGAGCTAATGAGCATTCTTGCTTTGGCACAACAAAAACTTGCATGTGCACTTTTCAATTTCACCTGGGAAACAGTATCAAAGTACTTGAACGCTCTGCCCATTAGGTCTGCTTGCCTTGTATACAATTCTGTACCTTTTGATGATGGATACAGAGCAATGATTCAGAAGCCAGCGTGAATAAAAACCACCATTTATCCTTAGCAGCACAGTTTAAGTGAACTTCTGCTGTGGCGTACTGGGAAGCAATGACTGAAGAGTTGACTGGCACCTGTCTTCATAGAGCAACTTACAATCTGGAATCGGGCTAGAAAACATCAGTGTGATGAATTTTTTTTTTTTTTTTTACAGCTCTTGTGTAGAGGCTGGCCACGGAAGCTGTGGACTGAGTTACTTGTTCCACTTGGAATTCTTCGCAGCTATGGTCCAATAGGAGTCCATTCTACAACTCATTCACATTTTACGTGTGAGTATGCAATGGCTACAGAAGTCCCTAAGCTGGAGTCTTCTGGAGACAGGAATAGAAAATAAAAATCAATGTTCTTGCAGCTGCTGAAATCTCACATCCCTTAACATCATCTATTCTAACACTTTACCCATGGTAGTTAACAAAACTGCTGAGCCATGAAAGCTGGAAGTCAGAGCCAAAAATAAACCTCTGTGAAAGAATGATCTTGATGTACAGTTCCATGAAAGAGAGCAATCACCACAAATTGGAAAAAAATCAAAACAGACACCACTTTGGACAGCTGCCCTGGTCACTTAAAAATCCAGATGGAACTCATCTAGCCTTAGGCAGTGGATGGGGGTGGAGAAAAGGCACAGGAGAGAAAATATACAAGCTGGAACACATCTGAGGAACAGAAAGACAAGCAGAATGATCACCAATTAGCCTAAGGACAAGGGTCTATCGCTAACACATTCTTGCGGTGATCACATATGGCCTCTCACCAGAGATCTGGAGCAGCTGAACTGGCGATTTGACTATACCATTATATACCACAGCATTACATCCTTCTCTGCAGTCTGTTCAAAACCTTCCAGTAACAGAAAAAAACCTACTTCAAATTCAGAAAAACGGGAGGTCAGGTAATTTGGCCAATTAAATCAATTCCATCAATGAACTTTTAGTAGGAATAATGTTTAAAAACTCATGTTACCCACTCAATATGGCATTGATGCCTGCCTCAGACTTCTACAACAAAAACTAAGTGAGGCAATAGTGCTTTTCTAACCAATTAGTTTTGCACCAAAAAATACCCTCGCTGTAAAATGGATCACGTTTCCTTTTACCGAGTAAGGCCACCTTAACTACTCCTGCTAGGTAATCTAAACTGTCCTATTCTCATCTCAAGTACATCTGACAGGTTAAAAATAAAGGCAGCAAGCAGGTTCATTCAAGTTTTAATAATTCCTTTTGAAAGCTGAGAGAGAACAAATTGGCTGGTTCTGAATAAAGTATGCCTAATAAACAAATGTAGATACTCTGTTATCATCTGTTACCACGCAATCGCACCTCTTTGGGATGCTGCAGATTTGCACCAAAAGCTAGTATGACCAATTAAGATCTTTGAACAAGCTCCTCTCCAAACCCACCTCACAGGTGTCCTTTCAGAAACAAACAAACAAAAAAAAAGCATCACTGTGTTTTTTCTAGGGAGGAATACCGTACAGGCCTTCTAGGAAATTGAATATCAGACTTTTACTCACTTTCCTTTTTTTTAAATTGTAATCAAGGGAATTAAGGGAAAACAGCCTACTTCCTCAAGCTGGAAGTTTCACTCATTAATACAGTTCTGAGAGTATCATATGATGCATAAGGTAAGCAAAGCATCTTAACAGTTCCTTCAGCAGAAGTCTTTAACAGATATTACTTCAAAGCTAGATCTCTGAAAAAAAATCCCACGTATTCTCCATAACAGCACACCAAGTGAAAGCTATGTCAACATTTAGTCAGACACAGAAGTGGGGCACTGGTCACCTGGATGGAAGCTGTTGGGAACTCAAAGCAACTGAGAATCTTTCATTCCATTCAACTTCAACACACTATGAGGGGTTTGGATACACTGTGAATTTGAGGTCAAAAAACTGCTGTAAAAACACTGAGTTCAGAAGCCAGTTTGTAGATGTTGTGGTAATAGACAAGCTTTTCTTTAGAAGCTGAACGCTTTCACGTGAATTCAAACACACAGAATAAGCACACAAGTTTTCTAGCCGATTCCTGAGCAACCGCATCTACAGCTAGGGTTGAAGCAATGTTGCCTATAACAGTTCCTCCATGTTTTGTTTCAGATGTCACCCATGTGTACATACAACAGAGGAGATACACAACCAGTCCTGAAAAATTACTGTTCCATTAGGACATACATTCTATGTAACTTCAGATCAGTCTTACCCTGTGAAAACCTGCAGTTATCAATTTTAGTGGCACTTGTGAAACTGAATTTCTCCCAAGAAAGTTTTCTTTCCTTTATTGATCTTTCTGCGTTGTTGGATGAGCCGCCCAGCTATGCAGTCACCCACACCTTTTAAGCGGCTGGCAGCATAAGGTTTCCACAACACTTTTGCTTGTTCTCTCATTATAACTAAAGAACTTAGAAATGTTTCACAGGAACAAGCTTGTGACACAGATTGAAGCAAAAAGGAAGAAAGCTCTTTTCCTAATATTCTTCTGTTGTAGTTGCCAAAAGAAAACTGGGATAAGACATACAAACAGCATGCACTACCTACCTTGAAATACTTCCCGCCTAGGACAAAAACGTATCTAGCACAATTTCCAACTGAGGAACTATCAGATGGGTGCACTTTTATTACTTCCACAACTATTCTGAAGCCTCGTATTATCACTTATTAACAAGGTCTCAATCAATACCAAAATAAAAATCAACACTGATTGCCTTCCATAAACCTAAACATCCTGGTTCCATGTTAAGAAATATCCATACACAGCTTAAGAATGGTAAGCATAAAGTAGAGGAAAACTAATCCAGAACAGAAAGCTGCACAGCATAACTCAGAACACAACAAACTCAGCAGAAACAGCCAGCAGAAACACAGAAGACAAGAGGAAGATCATAACTGTGCAGGGGTCATACCCGCAGTAAGATCATAAACAGTATCAGTGCAATCTCTCCTCACTGCAAGTGAAATACTAGTTCTTGGTTCTAGGTCCCTTAATAATAACCTAGTCCGGAGAGACTAAACAACACTAATTCAATAAATCAGTTGCATTAAACCAGTTCTAATTAGACAGTGCTTCTAGGACGTTTTTACTGTACCAGGCGCAAATTGAAATTCACTTAAATTCTGGTAAAGAGGCCCTCTAAGATAGATTCCACTTAATATACTGGACAAGAAAGGCTCAACTTAACCCCGCCAACATAATTAATGAACATTCCGACATGGCACACAGAACAATGACAATAGCGATCAGCACTTCTGTTATCAGCACTTTGCACCCTCCAGCAGTTGAATAGCACTCTACCACCTAATAAAGCCCGAGTACATTAAATCAAATCTTGTCAGTGCGATATTCCATTCCTAAAGCTACAAAGTAGGCAACCGGAAGGATTTCTACCTCTCGAGAAAAAATAAAGCACAGAAATTATTGTATTTTCTGAGCTGGTTTACCTACCTTGTCCTTGAAGATGTGTGGGTTTTGATAGATGAAGTCACGATAGCTTTCTGTACGCACTTTATCCTATGATTTAAAGAATAAAAAGAAGTTTTTCTACTTAGTTACAGCATATCATTCAAAAACGCTGAAAAATTTGCTTTTAACTTGGCCTAAAGATGTTTTGTGGCTACTGCATTTATAAGGGCTCTGCAATCATGACATTTCTTTCAGAAACTACTGTCTTTACAAATGAAGCCAGCTGAGCCTTTGGAGGAAAAATGAGATTAGCTTACACTTTACTGACCTGCTGCATTTGATTTTGGATGTTTCAAAGTTCTTAATACCTCTTCAACACTTTCCAGGAACAGCAGGGAGAGAGTGACAATACTGCATCAACTTTATGTAACAACTTCCTATACAATGGTAAAAATTTGAGTCACGAGCTCATAAAAACATTTCATATCATTTTGTTCTGACACTCGTGAGACACACAGACTCCTTCAAAAAAAGTTATGGATCAGGTTAACCTTTCCTATTTCTGAACAAATTGCAAATTTGCAAACCTGAACACAAGTTAGTAATTGAAGCTGTACAGCCCATTCTGTGAAAGCCCAATATAATAAATATATAAACCTAACTGTAACACAACATGACCTGAGAAGCTGGAATGTTTTCAAGCACGTAACTAAGTATTTATAGTATCTTAGTATATGAAAGCTAGCAGAATAGCTCAGTCTCCCAGCAAGGTAATCTATTAAAACACCAATTCCCTTAATATGCATCAGCAGGTACACAAACTGACAGCCAAGTATAGGTTTTGGAATTGCTGTTGCAGTTCAAGTGTCAGAGCAGAGTAAAGGAAAAATTTTAAGCATTTTTAATCTAGTAAAGACAATTCTATAAATAATACTGAAGTATAAAATCCAACTGCTTATATTTAAGTTAACATTTTTCTACTATGGCAAGTAAAAATTCTTAGAAATGAAATGGAAACTCAAGAAATCTTCTCTAGTGAGAAAGAACAAAGTCTATTTTATTAGAAAAACAAGATCAAAACCAGAGACTGAGAACAAAAGATATGTTAACAAAAATTCTGGAGACAAAGCAAATTATTTTGAGGCTTGAAAATCCTAAAATCCAGTTTTAAGTTTAGGAGGATTATCCCCCACACAGAGCCCAAAGAAACAGTTAGGGATGATCTTAGAATTGTACTTTAAAATTATACATAGTTAACAGGAATTAAAATATCGTGATCCTTTAAAATCATATTGGTTTACTATGACGTTATACTCAGAGCAACTATTTTTAGCACTTCACCTCTACTGCAGTATATAATAGGATTTGCTGAAACGACCAAAAAAAGTTAAAAAAAAAAAAAATCAGAAGGTTTGGCATCAATCAAGAAAGCAGCCAGCTGGAAAGCTTTCAGCCTTACATCCTGCCCACTCACATCGCCTCAGCACTGCCCCAACTTAATCAATACAATTCTAGCTGCTGTCTCTGCTATATGCACTGCTGCTCGAGTAAGCCACGGTCATTCACTTCAGGTCTCTCTATTCATCAGTTCCATTCTCTTACTCACCATTTCAATGTTATGCTTATTTTTGTTTTGTTTTTAAATAAAATGGTAAGGAAATTTATTAAGATGACAGTCAAGAAATTCTCGAGTAAAAAAAAAAAAATAGAGCAAGGGAAACACTAGCCATTTAGCCAGTGTAAAGTAACAACACTCTTCTCCCCATCTCTGAAGCATTTGCAGAAAAAAAAAATAATTTTGAAACTTCATCCTACCACTACCAGGCATAAGGAAAAAAGGTTTCAAAACTGAACAGTGTCAGAAACAGACTTAAAATTCAGACAGCAAGATTCCTTTCTTAAAAATTTCAATGTAGCAAGCCACTATATTTATATAAATAAGGTAGACATAAAAAAAAAATAATCAAAATAAATGCCTAACATATAGGAAAAAATTCTATGCACACATGATAAAAAGCAATTGTTTTCCTACGTTTAGCAAAGTCAAAAGTCCTCTTCAAAGCATCCTACAATCATTCCCTGAAACCAATATACAATTTTGTACCGATCTCCTTGTGCAGAGATGCAGAATTATTATAAGCTTCATTAGCAAACAGAAAAGCTTCCTCATCCTATACTCTGTAACATCTCAGACAACACCTTTATACAATTGCAAACTCAAACTTCTATCATTTTATTTATCTTCAAGACTTAAATCATATTTGTCTAGACTACACATTTTGAAAAACATTCTTCTACTTTTGCAGACATCTCTGGGCTTCTGTAAAATTTCCTCCCTTAAAGTTAACCTCATGCTTATACTTTTCTTAACACAGATTCATGTATATTTCTACTTTGTTTTCTATAAAAGGCTATACAATTTTTGCAGCTGTTCAATGCCATGTTATCAGTACACTGAACTGTGCAGAAATACCAACAATCTCTGTTTACTTAGTGCAATAGGAAACCACAATATTTGTCAAATGGTTTTGCCTAACAAATTTCAATTGTTAGGAAAATATAGACTAAAGAAAAACATTCACTGTTTGTACCTCTTTTTATCCTATATCTTTTAAGCACCCAGGAGAAAGCTGGTTTTGTCAACTTAAGGTTGTGGTACAGATATTGTAATATATCTTCAAGTATATCTGTAGAGTAAATGATTTTATGTTCCTAATGCTTCCCCCTTAAACAGAATTTACACAAAGGAGATAAATCTGGAAAAAGATCTCTCAACCCAACCCCTAGGAAAAAACTATCATGTATAGAAAGGGTTAAAAATGCAGCTGCTCTGCAGTATATTTATGGGCACACAGCCCACTTCATCCCATCTTTCCTCTTTAGTCCTACTAAGATGCAGTTGAGATGACTTTCTAACCTTTAGCATCTCTTCGTGTATCCCATAATGCCCATAGGAGCTGAAGTAAACACCATCCTCATCCTCCTGAAGGTCTGCAATGGCGCTGGATGACGAGCTGCTTCTGACATCTGCGTTCATCACAAACTCCTGTGCAAATTGTCTGTAATCAATTTGAAATATACCCTTGAGACGTGTTTATGGGACCATGAAAAGGACACGGGGGTAGGGCGGGGGAGAAGGGGCTCCAAAGAGGTACAGAATTCAGCCTGCACTGGGGTTTTTACAACAATGGGACCGGGTTTAAGAGTGCAGAACCTCCCTCTGCCGGCTCCTCCAGGCTGCTGCACCAACCGTTCTCTGTCCATCACCCTCCTGCAGTGACTTTCTGTTTGCAACCACCAAATCTCAGCAGTGAAACATTCGGACTTCATTGCTGTCTTTAGGGAGGAATTACCTACTTTGCGCTCACTAGTACAAAAGCCAGTACCGCAGTGGACAAAACAACATGCATTTTAGGTTGTGTAATGTGGATATGGACTCGACACAACAAAACCCACAAGAACTACAAACCGTACAACACTGTACGACTACCGGAAAGTAGAAGAAAGTACTTTAAAACTGAAGCACTTAGGTGGAAACAAGTAAGAGCTTAAAATTCAATTTAACTTCATTTTTAATCACATGCTGCTACTTATTTTTCCTCTTTTGTAGCCTTGCATTCCTAATATGCATGTTTTCTTCTCGTTTCTAAAAGCAGTTTTGATAACAAAAATACACAAATCTAAGGGTTTATCATGAAAACACAGTTTTTATGATTAAAAAAAACAGCTCATACTGCACCCACAGTACCCACAATATTCCTCCAAGGTCTACAGTCCAACATCAAAACTTGCATCCTAGACCACCCCAAAGTGGCCAAAGCCCACCTTCAACAGTGGTCGTATTTTCTTAAACAGGAATTTAATGTATAAAAGCTGTAGGTAACATCTCATTACCAGTACCAGCCTTAGAGAACAACAAAACCAAAAATACTATTGAAGTCCGGACACATCAAATACTTCTTTGCTTAACCAGTTTGGACAGGGAAGAGAAGATGGTAAGGGAATTTGTATTAAAAGTTTGTCAATATCAGAAACTTCCTATACCTGCTGACACACAGGTAAGGTCTGGATCTTATTTTTAACATTGCTCTTTACTTTTTTTGCTCCACATCAGACTTCTAAGTTACCTTTATTTTGCAGAGGTTTACCTGAAAGGAAATATCTGTAGATAGTCTCTCAGTGGAGTAACCTCCAGTATCACCATGATGTAGCATGAGGCTACTACAATGCAACTGGTTCAGCTGTCTATAATTTAAACCTGTGCTGCTTCATCAGATCTACATCTGGCTATTTTTCTGCCAGACCCCTGATGAACTGAAGAGCCTGCGCTGACAAAGCAAAATTAAAGGCTCCCCTTCAACAGCAGATAATTCGATATACTAACCTCAAAAAGAAATCTATATAAGCCTGATTGAAGTTTAGAGAGTTGAAAAGAAACTGCAACTGGTGACCTGGAAAGGTTTTTCTTTCTTTTAAATGAAAGATAAGAGTGAGACAAGAAGACACACAGAAAAAAGTTTTACAAGTACAGTGATGTTTCTTTCATTCTTATTGTTAATAATGAATTAATGCATAATCGGATATCAGAAAAATGCTGTATGCTATAAAGTATGATTTGCAAAAAGTTAGCACCGGCTGAAGACAAAACTGTTCATTTTTGACACGTATAATTGTTCACAGCTGATAAGATCTGAATACATTAATTTATTTTGCTATACTTAGTTACTAATAGCAGAGCGTGTACTCTCAAGGCATATAACCAACCCTCAAATGTATTTTACAAAACAGTTTTTGCTGCTTTACTTGTCCACAAAAGAACATAAATTGTTTTTCCAGCTCTCTTAAATACAATTTTAGTTCTTTAGTGCCCAATCAGTGTGATCTTGAAACGACACGTTTGTGCAGAATTTAATCCTATGTGACCCAAAAAGAAGTCTATATTCCCATTTTATCCATGAGTATCATCAACCCATATTTTGAAGACCTCAGGATTTAGAAGCAGCGTGTACAGCTATGGGGATGTCCTGATTGCGATGCAATGAATATTCTTACTAACAGAATCCGTACCTGAGGCTGAAATTAAAGTAGCGGAAAAGTTAGTTTATTAATTTCGCTGAGGGTTTCTCCAAACTGTAACTGGATTCTATTACCAAGAATCATCGTTTGGAGCCATCTCTAAAAATTTTGAGAGTCCCATATTTAATTTGTCAATGCCTCCCTCTTCTCCATTGTGTACATCTTCAATGTTTAAATTCGTATCTAAAGGACTAACAGAAAAGTGTCTGAAAAATAGAGTGGACTGAAGCAAAATATATGTTTCTGGGCCATGGCCTTATTTACCTTTCCTAAGCACACTTGGCTCTTTCAATTTGTGCAGGTTATGTGCAGTTTTTACTAATCATCTACAAGACATTTACTAGTCACCTACCAGATAAAAGTCAAACCTACAGTCCCAAAGTGTCTAAGTTTTCCTCCATAGTTGCATTCTACCACTTCTTTGAATTTCTACTGGTCTTTAAACATGAACATCCCATCTCACCTAAAACACATCAAATAAGAAAAAAAAAAAAAAAACAAACAACTAAAACTTCAGTTCAAACACTTACTTCATTTTTTGAAGATCATCTTGTGCTCTGGCCAAGGCTGCTTCTGCAAGTCTTGCTCTGTGTTCTGCATGTTTTAATTGTTTGAGGAGTGTCATAGTATCATTTAAACCATTAGAAGGCACAACATTTGCAGGTTCACAAAGATCTTCTATATCTGATGAAAGGGGGAGAAAAAAAAACACCTACAAGTCACATTGCTTCACAATAGCTCATGAACATATGATGTTTTCAGTGTTGCTATTTCAGTCTCTAGATAATTTGTGTAAGTAGTCTGGTTTACTACTGAATCGCTGATTTTGATAGGACTAACTGCAGAACACACTACTACTCAGTAAAAGGAAGTATGCTAGAAGTAAGCTCTAAGTTAATAAAGGAAATAAATCCAGACTTCACGCTTCTCTATATACCAATGTTTGATTACTGATAAAAGAGACTTTAGATTTAGACTGTAATTAAGTTGATTTCAGTCCTATGCTCCGTTTTTCCTGTTATGTTATTCTGAGGCCAAAAGGGCTGTTAATGGTAATGATATAAGGTAAGAACATATATAACTTAAAAATTTCTTAATAATTAGACAGGGACTCCTGATTTTCAAATCAATTGCTTGGGCTTTATAAAGCTTATGAACACAAAAAACTCAAAAGAGCATAAGCAGAACGAATCTAGATGAAACATTGCTTTTTAACTACCATAACTCAGACTGAGCACTAGTTCCCATTCACCTCTTACTAAATTCAGCTGGTGATTTCAACCATAGAATCATTAAGGTTAGAAGGGACCTTTAAGATCATCAAGTCCAACCATTAACCGAACCTGACAAAAAACACTTCTAAACCATGTCCCCAAGTACCACATCTACCCTTTTTTTAAACAACTCCAGGGATGGCGAATCCACCACCTCCCTGAGCAGCCTATTCCAATGTTTGATAACCCTTTCAGTGAAAAAAATTTTCCTAATATCCAATCTAAACCTTGCCTGACTTGAACCCATTTCCTCTTGTCCTATCATTTGTCACTAGGGAGAAGAGGTCAGTCCCCACCTCTCTACAACCTCCTTTCAGGTACTTGTAGAGAGTGATAAGGTCTCCCCTCAGCCTCCTCTTCTCCAGGCTAAACAGCCCCACTTCCCTTAGTCGTTCCTCATAAGACTTGTCCCCCAGACCCCTCACCAGCTTCGTTGCCCTTCTCTGGACGCACTCCAGCACCTCAATGTCTTTCTTGTAGTGAGGGGCCCAGAACTGAACACTGTACTCGAGGTGGGGTCTCGCCAGTGCTGAGTACAGGGGGATGATCACTTCCCAAGTCCTGCTCACCACGCTATTCCTGATACAGGCCAGGATGCCGTTGGCCTTCTTGGCCACCTGGGCACACTGCTGGCTCATATTCAGATGGCTGTCCACGAACACCCCCAGGTCCTTTTCCGCCAGGCAGCTTTTGAGCCACTCCGCCCCAAGCCTGTAGTGCTCCATGGGGTTGTTGTGAGCCAAGTGCAGGATCCACCACTTGGCCTTGGCCCGTCCATCCAGCCTGTCCAGATCCCTCTGGAGAGCCATCCTACCCTCAAGCAGATCAACACGCCCGCCTAGCTTAGTGTCATCTGCGAACTTACTGAGGGTGCACTCGATCCCCTCGCCCAGATCATTGATAAAGATGTTAAAGAAAACCATCAGTGGATAAAAAAATGTTGCTACTGTGGTTTTGGATATAGTAAGAAGTTACTGGTAGGTTAGTGAGCAAAAGACTCCATTAAAAACCCATACACCTATTACTTTTAATCATGGAAGACTGACTATTTGGCCTGTGGGACTGAAACAAAGCACGGATATTTAAAGTGAGATTTCAGAGGTTCAGATCACCTCCCTAACCCTTTAGCAATTGCAACAGCACCTCAAAGCATCTCAAAAGTCTATAGCTTGGGCAAAGAGCACACATTAGGCAGGAGCTGATACAGTAAAACATGAAATCCCTGAAGTAACCAACCAATGTTCTACCAGGCATTATCTCTGCTACTATGTAGCAGGGCTCGGTTAGAAAAGGGCAAAACTGCATTCCAGACCTTACAGAGAAGAAAAAAAATCCACAAACCCTAAGTACCTTATGGTTTAGATGAAAGAAAGATGTACAATCAAGTGCAAACTAGGAAGAGAGTAGAAGGATCATGGGCAGCAAAAATAAGTTCAAAAGCCAAACTGAAGTCTCTCAATGCCATCTGATGAACTGTCACGAGAGAGAGAAGCTAAAGCTGCTTGTACTGATTGCTAGAACCGCTAAAGCGGAGGAACTCTTCTATGCAACTGTAGTCTATTAGACTGGGTTGGTCCAAAATAGAACCTGTATAAAAGATATTGATAATTTCAACAAGGCAGATTACTTGCTCTGTACCTATAGCATGTATTTTTGAATCAATGCATCTAATTTAAAACACCTGCATTTAGAAGCTTGAAAAGCTTCAACCATCTTCCAGTGAGGCTTGGGTGGAGTACGTACTCAACCTGCTTAATTACTATATACAGCATCTCTGCTGTGAACATCACATCTACAATAAGCTAATACAGATAATAACACAGGGCTATGGAAATCTCAGGCATTAAAAACCAATATATTAATGTATGGTAAAAATTTCAGAGCATAGTTTAATGTCATGACTTCAGCTAGTACACGGACTTTCTCTTGTACCTAAGTCAATCAAATAATAGTGATGAAGCTTCACATGACATGAACTCTGCCAATACCGCATTTACCCCACAACGCAGTAAGGTCATACCAAAACATGTTTATTTACCAAACTGAAGTAGAAGATCATCTTCTAGCTCTGGTTTCAAATATTCCTCTCCTTCCCAAGGCAGTGGGCTGCTGAGAGAACTCAAACATGCTGCTGTTGGTTTCTAGACAGAAGAACACATAAACTAAATTTCTTTGAAAACACCAGTCCTTCAATTTCATTCAAGAAAATAAGGCAAAGATCTGTTCCTCCACCCATTAAAATGCTATTAAAGTAGCTTGGTAGCAAAGACTGAGAAAGATACTACTTTCAAGCATAATTGACAAGAACAGTGAAGAACTGAACTTCTGGCTCCCATCCTGGCAACAGGTACTCACCTTAGCCTACTGCCACTACAACCATGGTGACCAGAGAATAGCATGAAACTACACCTATGAGTTAGTCTGAGCCCCAAAGCCCAGGAAGCCACAGGGTCAAGGAATCCAGTACAAGCAGTAAAGCACAGCAGACTGACAGACACTGAAGGATACTTGTAGGATTCCACTGCTATCAGGACCCAGACCCATAGCTTATAACAGGGCTGATCAACAAAGCTAAGATACTAATCATGCGAAGCATTTTTCACACGAACAGCACTGTAGGGACCATTTTCAGAAACGCTATATTCTCTCCCGTTTGCATCTGGCCACTTAATATCAGGAAAGGAGAGATCAGATTCAGGACTTCAGTTTTTCCCTTTCTGTGTTTACTCGGCATGGCTAGTTATACCTTAAGTAACTATTTGAGGATTTAAGTGTTGAAGATTTAAGTAAAAAAAAAAGCTTAATTATATAAGATGGTATTAAGCCTACACCTAAACTTTTAGGAAACAACCAAAGAACATACTTCAGAGTCACAGACTACACAAAATATACACAGGCCTAACTTAAACCTGCAGGTTTCCTATCAGCTTTCGTGATTTTGGTATCATTGTAGCAGAGATTAATTTTAGGTTCATGTAAGGGATCATGTGTTGCCCTTATTAACAGTGCAGTACGGGTCTGGCCAGCTCACACCCCCAGGAAAGACTCTTTTGCACCAACACATATGCAAGGACTGAGAAACTTCAGTTATCAGAAATAAAGCCATTCCTGGAGCGAGACAGCAGAGTCAAAGGCCAAGATAAATTAACAAAACAACACAATACTACATAGCGTGGGCTTTTTACACGTCTGACCTTCCTCTTCTGGAAACAATAAAACTCACATTAATTAAATATATTTAAAATGTAAACAACTTCACATCTAAATAAACCAATTTTAAAAGCTATTTTAATACCTGTGATTTCTTATTTTTAAAAATATAATACAAAATTTCATACAGGTATTTAAAAAGGGCAAATTGAAAGTACAGCATCTTGATTTCCCATTATCCAGACGCAGGTTATGGAAGTAATACACAGCACACCTACCTTTAATCTAACAAAGTTTATTAGTTTAATGTAGCCATAAAAATCAAGTCCTAAAAAGAGGAAAAAAAAAAAAAGAGAGCTTACATTACAGAAAGCCCATGTGCATTTTACAATTATATGAATACTAATTACTTGTTCAATTGGCCAGCTTCCCCTTGGGGTGTACATCATTATCTAGTATAGTCTTCCTGTCTTACGTTTGCCATTTACATTTGTCTTCTCTTCAGGACCGAACCAGGAAATTCTCACCCTCAGGGCAAACACACATACCACAAATTAAGAACAGAACATATGAAACCGTGGATTATGAACAGGGTTTTCATTCATTTGGCAAGCAACTACATCAGGACAGCCACAGTTCTCTCCTACTAGCTACCTTGCTGGTATTTTAGGCTGTTGTGCTCCTTTGTTCATATTTTTAGTCTCCTGCTTAAAAAAATGTAAATTGATCCTACTCATCAAGAACACACACCAATATTGATTTAAAATTACCACCTTACTCAGAAATAACAGTAATTTAATTATGTTTATGTGCTTTTCTCAAGAATGGTGAGGATACTGAATAGACTTAAAATACTTTCCATTAGACTTTAGACAGAAAACACACCTGATCTTACAATTTTACATGCAGATTCTAAACGCTCCGTGTGGTTCCCGTACCCTTACCTCTTTCTCCTTTTTAGCGCACACTCTTAAAATTGTGTTTCTCCAACACTGCTGCCCCTCCCCTGCTTTCCAGTTTTCCCCTATATGCAGTAAGATATTGATTCCAGGCTCAGTAGTTCAGCATTTATCTTTCAAAGACCCCCACACACTTCACATACATCCTTCTATATGTACTTTCCTTCAGTCACCACCTTGGCCTAAAACCAACAGCTTTAAGTGAAAACCAACCTTACGTTTCACTTGGAAAGAATGAAATGGACGTTGGAGGGTACGCCTTCCTGCGATCACCCGGGGAAACATATAGATATTTCAGCTATAACATACAGGCATTTTTCTACAACAGCTTTTCTTATTCAATCTTGCAATCTTCAGCTACAACCAGTAAATCCGTTGGAAACAGGCTAATCTTCACAACTTATTTTAAATTAGATGCTGATACACAGAAAGAAATAGCAAGTTATAAAAAAAAAACAAAAACAAAAAAACTTACCGTGTCTCTTGATCACATCGCAAACATTAAACTGATGCTCTGTTTTGCAGTGGGAAAAAACATCTTCAGCAGAACTAAACAACCTGTAAATAACGAATTATTAAATATGCAGTATTAACATATTTAGAAGATGTAACACTACTGTGAGTTTTACGTGCTCTGTTCTGACCCGCTAGGCAATGTATTCAGAACACATCACTTTCGCCTTTGAGAAAGGACAAACAGGTGCCTCCTTACTCACACACCTCACAAAGAAACTTTTACCTGGTTTGCAAAACATTTTGCAATCAAAGGTAATAAACGCAAAAACCTTGACAAAACCACGAATGCTGCTAACTTTCAAAAACCCCTTCGGAGCAAAGACAGCATTAAACCCGAAATCTATGAACGGCACGTCACAGAATCACAGAATAGTCAGGGTTGGAAGGGACCTTTGGAGATCATCTAGTCCAACCCCCCCGCCAGAGCAGGGTCACCTACAACAGGTTGCACAGGACAGCGTCCAGGCGGGTTTTGAATGTCTCCAGAGTGGGAGACTCCACAACCTCTCTGGGCAGCCTGTGCCAGTGCTCCACCACCCTCACAGGAAAGAAGTTCCTCCTCATGTTAAGATGGAACTTTCTATGTTCAAGTTTGTGCCCATTACCCCTCGTCCTATCAATGGGCACCACTGAAAAAAGACTGCTCCCATCCCCCCGGCACCCTCCCTTCAAGTATTTGAAAGCATTAACAAGATCCCCCCTCAATCTTCTTTTCTCCAGACTAAAGCGAGTCGGGCAGCTAAATCTGCTGCAGCAAAATAAAAATTCTCATCTATTTACTGACGATGGGGGGAAAAAAAAACCAACAGAGAGAATTCAAGAGAGAAACCTCCATACCACTTCAGGGCGAGGAGAGGGGAATCACCTGCTTCCCACCTTACTTCTCCCTCCTTCAGCCTGGATTTACCAGACCTTTGGCTCTAGAGAGGCCATTTAGATCAACAAGGTACAAAGCACCGTTACAAACTATATATTCTTTATTTCTCCGAGGTGGCTGCCTCCCGCAGGCCCAGTCTGGGCCCTGGCACACCAT
>VZSZ01009646.1:91440-104958 GCA_013398815.1 Ibidorhyncha struthersii
AGACTCCATGGCCCACCACCCCACGTGCGCCGCTTCCGGGCCGCACGTCAGCACGGAGGGGCGGGCCCAAGGGGGTTAGCGCGCCCCCTGGCGGGGCCTTCCGGTCACGCGGAAGGGCGGCGGCCGTTATTTTTTCAAACGCTGCCGCGCTCGGCAGCGGCGCGAGTTCCCGCCGGCGCTGTGAGGGCGGGAAAAGGGAGGGGGAGAGGGACAGCGGCGCCATCTTGTGGCGTCCCCGTCAGTGTTGGCTCCACCCTCAGGGAGGCACCCCCGGCTGTTAGTGCCTGGTAGCCGCAGGGAGGGGGAAAAGCAGGCAGATGGATAAGGGGTCACACCCTCAGACAGCCTGAAATACAAGAGATTGTTTCGGGTTGGAGGTGGAATCGTACTTTGTGCGCTTGACAGGTGGCTGACAGGCGGGTTCGTGTTTCTTACAAATAGCCTGGCTGCGATGAGAGAGTTAAAGGAAATAACACATACATACTGGCTTTTAAACAAAGTTAGCAACATACTTTTATAACTGAGGGCCTCATTCAAATACAGGAGATAAAAGTGGCTTAAAGAAGAGAAAAAGAAAAAGAGAAAAAGAGAAAGAAAAAGAGAAAGAAAAAGAGAAAGAGAAAGAAAAAGAAAAAGAAAAAGAAAAAGAAAAAGAAAAAGAAAAAGAAAAAGAAAAAGAAAAAGAAAAAGAAAAAGAAAAAGAAAAAGAAAAAGAAAAAGAAAAAGAAAAAGAAAAAGAAAACAAAGCTTGAGGCTCATATTTGACATTCTAGGCAGGTCGCTGAATCTCCGTTGTTTTCTCCATTTTGTGCCTGATGGAAACACACACCTCTTCAGAACCAAACTGGTTTGTATGGTGCTCCTAAGTAGCACGTGGTGGAGGAAATGCAGAAGGTAGAATTTTTCCAATGTGTGCCCTCAAAAGTGTCTAAACTCACATTGTGCAACTACAAATATTTCTCAAAATAATGCAATTACTGTTTTGCCTTGAACCAGACTACCTTATATGACTATTAATTGCAAGAGCAGAGGTATGCTATGCATCTTATTAGCGCTGGTCTGAAGCAGAGGGCTAAACATGGTATTTGTGCGGCATCTCATAACGGAACCATTTATAGTCTATTTCCTCATACGACATACTTAAAAAATTAGTATCTCATCACTGCTTTTAGACAACTGCACCTCCGTAGGCATCCTACGTGGGTTTATGTATGTCAAGTTAAAAAAACAAGTTATCTAGCCTTGCAAAGAGTTATAACAATTTTTAAATAACACCTTGTACTTTTTGATAAAATCAGATATCTCTGAGAAAGGTTAAAAATAATCCTTTCTTCTTCACCTATTCCGTTAGCAAAGTTAGGGTGCCTCTGCCTTGGCACTTGTTCAGGAGATCCAATGTGCCTTTCAAAAGCTGATTTGCCAAACTCCCCCACTTGCCGTGCCTTGGGCCACGTCACAGCGGGGTCTCACAACGCATCAAACGTGTTCCTTTTCCAAATGAAACTACCAGCCTGCTCCGGGGCTGCAGGACACAGGACCAAAGTACAGCTGCTAGCCCAAAGTTAAAACCCACCCAGGTAAAAACCATCCAGGTACTGTTTTTTCAGCACCAAATGTTTCGCTGCACTTAACTGTACCACACTACTCGCCAGGGCAAACATGACAATAGTCTCCTCCCTTTTCATCTTCAATCTTGTTTTGCATAAGAAGCTATTCTGCATTATATTTATTTTACAAAGGCTTAATCTGCAATAGCACTTGGCATAAGCGGAAGTACCAGCTGGTGGTTAGTACATGATGGTTACTTGTTGTTAAACCGAGGGAACACCAGCATTAATCATCATCATTGCAGTTTTTGGTCATTTCTAGAGGGGTGGAACCAAAGGTCAGATTCTAGTCTCATTTTTAGACTGCAAACTCAGTGGTCTTTGCAAGTATAGAGATTTGAATTGATCGGTAAACAAACAAAAAAAAAAGCAATGGGGGATGCAGGATTCAAGAGGGAAATCTGAAAGTCTGAATTTACTTGTCTGGATTACAGCCTCTGATTTCTGATCTCTACTTGTAAATCTGTCCCATGTAGCTTAATTTTCCTTTTCGCTTACCCCCTTATTTCTCAAAGCTAACAAAGAAGGCTTTTAAGTACGGTACTAATTAAACAGATTATGTTTGCCTAGTTATAGGCAAATCCAAAGGGACACGAAAAATCTAAATACAGAACTGGTTTTAGATAAGACCAGAATGACAGGTTTGAAAAAGGATCTAAGAGCTACTGACTCAGACTCCTTCACAAATACTGTTTTGTGTTTTGTTTTTAAATTCCATATCCATTCACAATTACTTCTGTAGGTATGACCAGATAACACCGATTCTGCAAATGCTACTTAGCAATGTAAACCAATGCTTCTCATAGAGTCTTTTTTTTTTCCTTACCTAGTGACTCAGTACTACTCATTAAATTAGAATTAGTGCAAAATGCTGGCGAAATACTGCATACCTTTAACATATAGAGAAATCTCAGCAAGTCAGATACTTCTACCTTATTTTCCCAAAGTAGGGTCTGATTCCCATGAAAGAAACAGAAATGACGCAGAATGAGAAAGCATACTTTTCCTCAAGCAGCTAATAGCAGAAATAATTTTAACAGCCACTGCTCTGTATGTAGTGCCCGGGCTGATAGCAGCAAAAGCAGAAACAGCAGCTTCTTTGTGTTTTACTGAAATTCTCCCCCACTGAAGGGGCAAGGGGTCAGTGATTGCATAGTCTTTGCTCCATTGCACACCCTCAGCTATTGTAGAGTCCACCCGGAGAGCAACAGACTGAATGTGCTGCGCAGCCTTGTAACCAAATCTTCGTTTTTATTATTGCTTGAATTAAGATTCTCAATAAATGCAAAGCACCTGTTCATTGGATCAGTGTATAGAACATGTTGGGTGACGGCTATGAAATCCTGCAGCAGAAGTACATAACTAACACCGGTACCTCTTGAAATATGATCATCTTTGTTACAATCTCCTAATCCTTGTAAAGGGATTTGCATGGTACAGGAAGATTTACAATGTAATGGATTACTATTTCATAATCCAGGCCAAGGGGAAGAAACTTCAAATATTTACAATATTTGACTGCATTTCAAACTTTTTTCCAGGTCTGGAAACGCAATGCTGGGGACACTGTTAGAGGGTGTGCACACACAAAATACGGTATCAACATATCGCCTGTGGGCTTTGTTTCAGCTGGATTTCCAAGCATGTGCAACTTTGTTCTCTACCTGAGTCACTCTTTGTCACACACACACAGCACTTGTCATTATTCAAAAGCAAAGAAACTGTGTTAATAGAAATTGTGTAGGAAAAAAATTAAACATTTTTTAGCAAACTATTATTAAATGGCTGTGACTTTACCCTGTATAAAATATATTTGAAAAAAATGAGAGAAAAAACATTTTAAAAATTACGATAAGAAAGCAAGTTACTACTTAGTCATTCACGTCGTCAGAGTTATATTTTTTTCAATTTTAACCACTCAAGGTATCCGACAGAACAGACAACTGTGCAGAACCATGAAGTTCAAGACCAAAGACGATTTTTCAAAAGCATTTTCTAGCTAGAAAGTCCAAACCGTCTGAAATTTTACACTGCGCTCCTTGGATGCTGAACCCAGCCTGCTGCACACAAGTGCCAAGAATGACGCTCCAAAAGCACAGAATACGATCGCCAATGCTCTCTTACGCTCACTCCTTCCATCCCAGATTGTTGCATTTTTTGATTAAGTTAATGATGCAAATCTCTTTGTAGCAAGCAGTCTAAAAGCAGGGAGTGGCTTTTTCATTAAGCCTTTAAGATGTGTAGCGATGAGGAGGTTCTCACAAAGCTGTCGCTTCCCAACCTCGCACAGCAACGAAAAGTGTAGCTGCAGCACTGATCGGTGCGACAGAAGGACGTACAGAAACCTCACGTTTTGCAGAGGGGCATCACTAAGTAAAACATCATTAAAGCCGGTGACCTCCTTACACCTTTATTACCCTCTCAGCTGAAACGTGAATTTAGTCTCTGTTAAAATAATTAAGAGCTTGGAAAGATTTAAATGAAACGTAAATCAGAAAATTTGGGTGCCAGTTAGTATGCCGAGGGAACAAGCTGTAGTCAAAAAATATTTTTTATTCCTATAATCAGGAAAAATATATGATACTGAAAGCAGAATTACTAATCCATATTTACATGCTTAGTCATCATGCTCAGTCAGTTTAAAAGTTTCATTGAATGATGTCCATATTCTCCTTAATGTAATTCAGCTAAGGTAATGGACGGAGATATTTTTCATCTGGGGAACCCTGATGAAACCCTGTGTAGGGTTCACCCTGAAGCCAGGGTTAGGTTTAAGCTTGAGAGAGAAAGCAAGCCTGGATCTGCAGCTGAACTGGGGCTGGAGCAGGCTGCCAAAGGGACGTGTGGGCTGCAAAACAGAATTCTTTCATCTGGGCAGGTTTTGGCTTGTTGGGATTTTCTTCATTTGGGGGGTGTGAGGTCATTTGGTTTGGTTTGGGGATTTGTTTTTTTTTTCTTTTGTTTTTAACAAAAGCTCACCCTGGAACCAGGGTTAAGGTAATGTTATGATGTATGGGACTTGGTGCGTTACACAGATAATTTTCAGTCCCGTCCATTCTTTCTCTATTTTATCTGCTTTATCATTAAAGCAACATTTCTCAACCTGTCAGAAAGGCAAAGGAAATACAAGTATCCCATTCTCCCCATTTTCTTGGATCGTATCAGCAAACTGATCAGATGGGCTGTTTGCGTTCCTCTGATGTTTAGTCCCTATCAGACAAGTTTGTTAAATCAGTGCACTTCGGTGCTACTTAGTCAGCAGCTTTGAGGATCAGCAAGGAGCAGGAGCCAGATATTGAGCACTGTTGGTACAAGTACAGCTAGTGACCATTTTCAGTGAGGGATTGAGCAAAACCGGGCTCTGCTGCAATAAGGGCAAATCTACAGTGTAGAAAACAGAGCAATACTACCTTGAGGTAAAATATATTTATGTACCTACAGAAGCACCGCCGTAAAATGTGCACTGTGAAGCAGCTTGAGGAATACAGGACAATGTCAGGTCCTACAGACCACTGGGATGCAACTGAGGTAACTCTAATCAGATAATGTTAAAAAAAAAAAAAATACTTAGGGGCTTAGAAAATCACTGATTTTCAGAGTTACTTTCACTGTGGGATGAAATGCAGATAAAAGTACTCGTAAGCATCTTAAGGTAAAAACAGTGTCCACAAGGAAAGTATCCGTAAGTAATTCAGACTGTTCTATCTGTTAATATCTGTGTTTCTACAGGAAAAAAAAATCTGGACTTAAAGTAAATGATTGTTAAGATAAATTTAAAAAAAAAAATAATCCTGTCCTCATCTGAAGTAAAATGTTTACCTTAGACCATGTTTTTACCATGAAAATATATAGTCTCTATTCATTCACAATAAGAAAATACGTGAGGTCAGGCAGTTGGTGGCATTCAGATCAAACTATTGGAACTAGGAGGGCTGCCCATTAAAAACAAACCCTCCAAAGCAACAAATTGCAAGATATTTAGTGTCACAAAAGTGGATGTTAAACATTTAGCAAATTCTGAATGTAAATACCTAGATGAGTTAACTTTGCAACTAAAGCCCTTCTTGTGAGGGGCTGAGCATCTGAGAATGTCCCTAAGTTGTGACTGCCCCAGCAGAATGAGGAACAATATTGATCACCATGAGCAGACAAAACCACGTTAGAAGTCAGAGAAAGATAAAAATCAACAAGCAGAATAAGGCATAGGACCACATCCATTGACACTGCTTTTCTTGCAAAATAATTTTTACTTTTCCAACAAGGATGGACAGGAGTATCCATCACATTGCATTTTTTCAAAAATAAATTTCATAGCCGACTGAGATAAATTAATTCAGTTAGTCACTTGCAGCAAAGGATGTACTATTTTACTTTCATTTCTATATCTAGAAAACCTAAGAGACTTATACAATGTTTTTGACAACACAGAGATTGGGAATATTTCGGGAGTTCAAGGTTTTGAAAGATTTATTGCAACCGTTCATTTAAATCTTTGTCGAGCTATAAACACAGGACTTGTTCGTATTATTGGTATTGAAAAGATAATTACTATCTTCTGCTGCAAACTTCTAATGAAAACACTTTGCAGGAGGAGATACCAGACAGCTTGGGAAAGTTACTTTCTCAGCTACCCCAAAGGCTTCTCCCAGAGGTCTAAAGAATGTAGGATGCAGGAAAAGGAATGACACCCTGCACAAATAATGTAAGTAAACAATAGCAAAATGCAAATGTGCAATCAAATGATATTTAAAGCAGGTAAACTAAACTATCGTGAGTCAAACAAGAAGTCGTTAATTAGCATTAGGCTAGTGTTTCGATTTTTGTGCCAGCTTTTTTCAAGTGCTCTCATTTTAGCTTTTCTTTTGACAGATTTCTGCCTCTTTTTCAGTTCATTTCACTGAACAAAACTAACCTAAAAATGGAAATATCCTTCAGTAAAACTGCAAATTCTCCTGATAAATATTAATTCCTGCTTTTTTTAAAAGGTGCTCGTTTGAGGTATTATGAGTAGTAGCTATGTGTGTTAAATCTCCCATTCTTTGTACCAGCTTCTTTAAAAAAAAATAAATAAATCAGCCAATGAAAAGTGCCTAGACCGACGCTGTCTCCTTCGGTTAATCCAAGGCCAGTAGAGGGATAATTTGATTAAACTGAGACCCTAATTTATTTAGCTTTAGTTCTGGATCAACCTCTTCTTAATAGAGTGCTGTCGTCTCCAATTGTTTGATGGAAATTAAAGTGACATAAATACCATGGGACTTTTTCAATCTGATTAGTCAGCTAACTTGCATCAATACTACCCCAGCCATCAGGCGCTGGCGTCCTTCCTTTCACCAGCCTTACTAACAACTGACAAGTTCTCCTTGAAGACCGGGCACCCACGCTGCCACTCAGACCCCCACACTTAACCCATCATCCCTCCTCAATGGGTCTTGTTTGACAAGGTGCCCACACCTTTTTCCATTGCTGTTCATCAGACAAAGCTAAATATTGTTTTATTAGCAATCAATAGCCTGTTAATCCCAAACGATTTCACAAATCCACTGAGCTCTCAAGCTGATTATAAACGTTTGCGTTTTTTTTTTTTTTTTAAGCTGCTAAATTTCAGATGGATTTTCTCCTCTCCTCCCAACACTCCCGCTCTGATATGGGACATTGTAGCTGGTAAGCAAAGCCACAAAAGCAAAAGACCTCTGTTGTCTTTAATGTTGTCTTTAACTGGACGGTTTAAAATGTCAAAGTTTTGCAGTTTAAACATGAACAAATCTATGCCACCAAACCCTCAGCAGATTTCCAAGCTTCTTTGCTTTCTATCCATCAGTTTGAAACTTAAGAATAAGAGCTTCTGAGCCTTCCCTTTTCTTTTACAGCAATAGGGTAAATTCTTGCTTAGTCTTTGGGCTGGGGGACTAAGGAGCGAGAGAAATAAGCTTCTTTGATTTACAATATATAAAATGCTAATAAAGCTAGCTGTTGTACTGTTGAATGATGTACCATTCATGTCCGAGTCACAGACAAAACTCTTGGGCACGCCTGGTACACTCTGATGATCCCTTTGTGTGTTGGGTCATGGATATATCTTCCGTGAGGCACAAGGGGAACGGCCTTACAGACGCGCTTCCTCTTGGAGTTACCCATCCTCACTTACACCTACTGTCTGCCTTCTTTTGCCTTGGAGATGTTGATCACGATAGCTGGTAATACAATGATAGTTCACTTATGTGGCATAGTATAAATCATAGAATCATAGAATAGTTTGGGTTGGAAAGGACCTTAAAGATCATCTAGTTCCAACCCCCCTGCCATGGGCAGGGACACCTCCCCCCAGCCCAGGTTGCTCAAAGCCCCATCCAACCTGGTCTTGAACACCTCCAGGGTTGGGGCAGCCACAGCTTCTCTGGGCAACCTGGGAAGGGTCTCACCACCCTCACACTAAAGAATTTCTTCCTGATATCTAATCTAAATCTCCACTCTTTCAGTTTAAAACAGTTACCCCTCGTCCTGTCATTACACTCCCTGATAATAAGTCCCTCCCCAGCTTTCCTGTCAGCCCCCTTTAGGTACTGAAAGGCCACTGTAAGGTCTCCCCAGAGCCTTCTGTTCTCCAGGCTGAACAACCCCAACTCTCTCTGCCTGTCCGCATAGGAGAGGGCCTCCAGCCCTCTGATCATCTTCATGGCCCTCTAGACTCGCTCCAAGAGGTCCATCACCAGGTCAAGGCAGATGGGCAGTATTGGTAGGCACCCACTGAGTGTATGAAGCTCCCAGAAACAAGAAACTGACTTTCAAGGCCTGGTGAGCTGGCTTTGCAAGTCTGGGTTATTCTCTGCACGTCCCTACTGAATCCTTGTTCCTGTAGAACGTGCTCCCTCTACGACACAGAGAGAAGGGTTGTTGGTGAGATGATGCCTCAGCAATGTTGCACATACCCCACCTAAAACAAATCTTGAAATGGATGGTCTTTGCTCTTCAGTACGAGAAAGTTAACTAGGTTAACTAAAAACCAAAGCATGCATTTTATGCTTTCTGTGGACTTAATGTACCCAAATTGTGTGTTAAATAGAAGGGGAAAAGTTATTTCAGCTGATAAATCCTCTGGGATGTCTACTGAAACACAACATAGATTTCCTAAGTCATCAACCTTGACAGCAGAGTCCCAGTTCTGGAACAGACTGTAAATGTAAAGTTTCAGAGGCAAAGTTTCAAATCAGTAACTTCCAAAAGCTGGGGCAATCTTGGCACAATTACTGTGAACGTATCAGCTTTGAGCATAATGTTAAAATAGCTCCAAATTTGACTGTTCAGCATCTTTTTTAAATGGCTCTTTCATATAAGGTCAGGTCTTTTATAAGCTTATCTCAAACTCTTCTTTCAGCATTTTTTTTCTATTAGGAGAAATATCTATAAAAAATATTCCTCAAAATACCGGAACATACTGAAAAAAAATACACTTACTCATAATTTTAAAAAAAGGTTGACATTTGAAATATCACATTTTAAACCAGAACATGCAAGTTTCTGCCAAGCCAAATAAAGCAGCAACTTTTCGTTACTGATTCTTTGGCTACTGTGCATGACCCTGTTGCATTTGCCAGTGGTAAAAATGGGCCTAAAATGTTGAAGAATGTTTTTCAGTTCGGTGTTCTTAACAATAAGTATTAACAAGAAACATTATTAAAACTAATACTTGTTCACCCACTACAGTAAGTGCTTACTGTAGTTTTGTGTCAAACTTTTTACAAGGTTTCAGTGTATTCTCAAGCTTCCTATTCTGCACAGCAATAATCAAGTAGGTTTTTTTTTTTTAAAAAAATCATAATTACATCTCCAGATGTATTGTGCAACAGCATGCACTGTTTGAAACACAAAAAGAGTTTGCTGTAATTTCATAAAATAATTTTTATGTAACAATAGGGGAAAAAAATGCCATTGCTATCTTAACCTTCACCTAGTAAGGAGTATTTGAACATCTGTAAACACATAGAGAATGAAACCTGAAAGATTTTCTTTGACAGCACAGTAAGAAACCCATCATAGAATGGTTTAGGTTAGAAGGGACGTTAAAGATCATCTAGTTCCACCTCCTCATAAAAAGGTGCTGAATACTGAAAACTTGAAAGAGTCCTTGCAGCACTGTGAGGTCTGGTTATGTCCCACGTGCCAGACTGCAGCAGTCTATACAAGCCAGCTCAGGTGTTGAAAGGAGTCTGTCCAGAGCAACACAAGGCTCAACTCTCTCTAATTCACCCTAGTACACCATGGACAGATAGCTTTGCAATTCTTGCTCAGAATACTTGTCATAAAAGTTCTGCTTTTATGCAAGGTTTTCTACAGGAAAAATAATATTCATTAATTTATTCAGGAAAGCAGAGATACAAATTTGCAAGTACTGTAGCCTATTTTAATCCCGGGTTACAGCCTTGACTGTATGTCAAGACTGCAGTGGCTGCATATACTAAAGCATTTTGGTTTGTGTCAGAAGACTGTGATGGTTTTGAAGCAGTTCCCATTTCTGAATCGTCATTTGGATCTACAGACCGCTTTTGGTGGACACACACAAGATTCTTTTCAGAAGATGCTAAAGCAGCATCTCCACGCCAGGTGCACAGCAAATACGCTCCAACAGCAGAGCTAAGTGCCTGAACCAATGACTGCTTCTTCAGACAGCTCCAAACCACAAGTGGGGTGCAGATAGTGAATCCAGGGGACCAGACTAAATCTGATCTGGTGTATAAACATCTTGAACTTAGAATCATAGAATAGTTTGGGTTGGAAGGGACCTCCAAAGACCATCTAATCCACCCCCCCTGCAATGAGCAGGGACATCTTCAACTAGAGCAGATTGCCCCATCCAACCTGACCTTGAATGTTTCCGGGGATGGGGCATCTACCACCTCTCTGGGCAACCTGTACCAGTGTCTCACCACCCTTGGTGTAAAAAATTTCTTCCTTATATCTAGTCTGAATCTACCTTATTTTAGTTTAAAGCGATTATCCCTTATCCTGTCACAGACTATTAAAAAGTCTGCCTCCGTCTTTCTTATAAGTCCCCTTTAAGTACTGGAAGGCGGTGATAAGGTCTCCCCAGAGCCTTCCCCAGGCTGAACAACCCCATCTCTCATAGCCTGTCCTCATAGGAGAGGGCCTCCAGCCCTCTGATCATCCTGGGGGCCCTCCTCTGGACCTGCCCCAACAGGTCCATAAGAGCTTCTGCATCTCTTGCTTCTGTTTATTGATCTGCTCCTAAGAAACCACTGACTGATGTAAACATAACATTTTTTGCTGTCACGCTGCAGGCACTATTATTCCAGAGTTCTTCCCCAGAGGAATAATCCCTGTGAATCATTACAGATTGTCACAGTTTAGAGTCATTCCTCTGATGTTTCGCTCGGTGCTAGAGGTCCCCTGCCTCTGCAAACTGAGGGTGAGTGTTCATTGATGCTCGTGCACCGGCACAAAATTTAGGTCACCCAGCTTGTTTACTGGAACTCTTTGACTGGTAGCCAAATCATACAGCTGGAAGCCAAGGCAGATGCTCAGCAGCTGTTGTCCAAGTTACGTGAGCAGGAAGGAGATTTACTGCTTTGCTCAAGTTCTCCAAGCCACTGGTTCATTTCTTTGGCAACATTAAGAGCACACTGGAGACAGAAGTGATGCAGTTTTGCTATTAATTGATCAGGCATTTTTGTTTCTTAACCGTCGTTATGGATAGATGTGACTTGGTTTCTTTAATGGCCATATAATTTTTGTGCTGAAGTTCTGTTTTCTGAACTTTAAAACCCTAAAACTGAACTACATGACACTCAGAGAAGCTTGAGACTGAATCTAGACCCAGATCCAGGGTAGAATTTGAGCCAACAAGGAATGTAATTCCCAAGCAGATTCGTCTGGGTGTACCGTAATTCAGTAAAATTAAAATTGAGTCTCAATGACTTTAAAGGTTGAGGCTTATTTTGACTTTCAGCTCCCATGCTTAGAAATATCTGGCAATAAATAATTCCTCTGTTAATATTATTTTCACTTTTGTCCTCTAGAAGAAAACTGACTGCAAAAACATGAAAAATTCTGTCTTCAAAAGCAAGAATTACCAAAAAAATGAGAATTACCACTTTTATGTTACTATTACAGTGAACCTGGTGCAACTCAATTCAACTAATACTTTTCTATTTTATCCCAAATTTGTCCTCCCCAGCAGCTGTCCTGTTTATCCCTTATCAGTAACTGGACAAAGTTCTGTGTTCGGTCTCCTGTTTCCCGCTTTCATCGCCTGCGTGCTTTGTTTCTGTTCTGTTAGGCACAGGTCTCTGTGTTTGCCTTCTAGAAACCAACTCACTTTGAAGAGACATTACCAAAATATACTGGCATAATAGAGGGAGGAAAGCCCTACTCAATATGTGGCTTCAGCTACTTAAAGGAGGAAGTGCGTGACCCTCCACTGAAGCCCCAATTTGTATACAGCACCAGAGGGCACTCTGTAACAAGCAACAACTTTTTGTACATTCACATAGATTTTCCCATACTTCTTATACTTGCAAGCCACTGTTTCCTTTTCAGCCTGCCACCTCTCATTTTAAAATGAGTTACTCTTCTTATTCCTGCCCTTTCATGAAAAGATTGTTCCAGACCTCGTTTTTTCTAATGCTTGGGAATCTTTTTATTTCTAAACTAGCAGGTGGATCGAGCTGCTGTGCAGGTCCAGAGGCGGAGGAGCAGGGTGGTTCCCAGCTCTTGCTGCTCCAGGAGCCCACTCATCCGCTCTGCTGCAAGCAGGATGAGGGGAAGGGGCTGCTGGCACACCCACCCATCCGTGACCCGGGGACACACTGTGCTACCCAGCATTTCATGTCCCCGGCCAGCTCTGCCAGGCCCTTGGAATTAGCCCCCCGGGCTGTTTAATGTAGCCGTACCTGACACAGCCAATGGCACTGGAGTGCCTTGGCTAAACCCGGCGGGGCTGTCGTTGCCAGCTATGGCAGTGGTCTGGAGGCTGCACAGACAGCGCTGTGTTACATATTCCGGTTTTCAGAGCATTCAGCCTGAGCCCTTCCTTTCTGCTTTTCAGAAATTTCTGAATTTGCTGAACCCATCTTTTGGGGCAGTTAGAAATAACAACCGGGCATCTTTCCATCTGCTTTAGGAGCTGTCTGCCACTGGACATGTTTTCATCGATGGCTTTGGAATCCAAACAGGTACAGAATGGTCAGGATCCCTACAGTATTTACAGAAGGCTTCACTGGAGCCTGAACTGGCTGCCTGTAAAAGCAGATTTTGCAGTCTTGCAAAACTTCTAAAATGTTTAGGCACTGAAGACATAGCCAGGAAAACCCCCTCCAAACAGCTTGGATGGACTATCCACTTTTTCTGTATGTTGTAGGTGAAACTGAGAGCAGAATCTGCCCTAGGCAAGCCAAATTAATCTAGTTGAATGCCCTTCTAAGTAGCTTGGCACAGGAATAATTTTGTTCTTTTTGTTAACATTCACTGTACAAAACTGGACAGTTCCTGTGTGCCGGGGATGTGTTTCCCAAACCCTTTTCTTTTTCACACACGATTTTTCTGCTGTGGACGCAGGAGGGCAGTGCAGTTTTAATTTGGATTTGAACAGCAATAAAGCAGAGGGACATAAAGCAAGCTCAACCCAAGTCCAAGCAAAGCCTCCATTCCAGTTAAAGGATAGCTTCTACTCTTTCCTTCATTATTACACTTGGCAACCCACCTGTAGTTACGCTTTTCAAAATAAATATATCTTCCTCAACCTCTGCACGCGCAGCAAATATCTATACTGCCAAAGGAAAAAAAAAAAAGAGAAAAGAAGCAAAGAAAAGAAAAGCAAAGAGAAAGGAAAAGCAAAGAGAAGAGAAGAGAAGAGAAGAGAAGAGAAGAGAAGAGAAGAGAAGAGAAGAGAAGAGAA
>VZSZ01009646.1:105184-136447 GCA_013398815.1 Ibidorhyncha struthersii
AGAGAGGGGAAAAAAAGGTGGAAAATATTCCCTAAGTGTAAGAAAGTGGCTCTATCAGTGCTACCGGGGCACAAATCCTGGAAGATGCTGATCATCCGCAATCACTCTGGAGTCCTGTGCTATTTGTAAGTGCTCAGGCCTCCCTGGGCTGAACTCAAAACCAGACCAAGCGTGTCTGAAATTGGTCTTTGCAAAGGCACAGAGTAACAGCTCTGTGAGATAAAGCTCTTCACACTTCTTCCACTTCTTCACTGCAATCGGTATTAACAAATATACTGAATTCCTATTTCAGCAAGGCAGGGGTTAGAGGAGTAGACTTTCACCCGTAGTGAAGGGGTTCGAGATTAAAATAAAATAAATTTAGTTGCTTTCTTAAATGTCTCAACCTTTTTCAGCATCTTAAAAACCTCGTTGCTACTGGAATTAAATGCTTACTGGAAATGAAGACTAAAAGTTCTGCCCACAATTTAATGCTGTCTTCAACAGGGAATTAGAAGATCCTGTTATGGATCAAAAAGCCAAAACTGCAACTTGTAAACTAAACTGAAAAAGAGAGCAAATTTCCACAGGCAAACTCTGGTTTCACTGATCTTGTTTCTCCCATCAGTGAAGGCTTTTGGTTTCTCCCCATAACTCTCTCCTCGAGCTTTCTTGGTCCAGCTGGCTCTGGAAGTGCCAGTGTATCTGTTGGGTGCGTTGCATTTATCTGTAGTAAACAAGCTGCTGGGCTCAAAGGCATCAAAGAAAGTCAAGTCAGGATGCCAACTCATGTACACCTCTAAATATATCTTAGAAATATTCCTTGAGGAAGAAACAGTAGCTGCATGGCTTTAAAATGTGTGAAACAGGTAAAGGAAATAACCACTTCATAGAATTTAAAAAAAGGTTTGAGATTATTTTTTCCTGGTAACCATTTCAGCAGATTTGTTCTGATCCCTTCCTGTGGGTCAGCCTCCCCCTTCATATTTCCTCTGGAAAAATATATTTCCACTGTCGCATTCTGTTTATTTTAATGTATTCGTTTCGCAGTGGTTCTTCCAACCAGATACCCTAGTGCGAAGGCATTTTGCAAAGCAAACGACTAATTCCACCCAAACAAAATAGCCAGTGAAGTAAATGAGTAGTTTGCTGCAATAATTGTTTGGTGTGTTTTTAAGAACAACATTTTTTTCCTAGCGCGCTGAGGCAAAGTCAACTATTTAGCGTGAACAAAAGTCTGTTGTTAGCAGGATATTGCCTTTAACCAGGCTCTTACCTTCTGCAGAACCTGAGGGATGGGGTGATTTTGAACCCCTGCTCAAGGTCTGGATCCCATCACATACTGCAGTGCCGAGAAAGGCTTGGAGCATACGGCTACACGGGATGGGCGAGATTTTACCGACGGTGCCAGGTAGCATGCCCAGCATAGGGTGGCTTTACACAAGATCGCACAGAATCTGTTGTAGCCACACCAGCAGAGAAGATTTTGTGCTGAAATAGATCTTCATCAGGAAAATGTTTTCGTTAAATTCGGTAGGTCATCCATTTGTGGCATTTCCTAACCTTTTTCTGTTTGATCCTGTTCGTGGGTGGTTTTGTTCCTTTGGAATACATATGCTCATAGAGAGACATACAGAAATTTTACAAATCACTAATGATATCTGGGGCAATTATTTTATATTGTTATTTTATGAGCATTTCTAGCTAATGTTTTAGTGAGCTGCATTGTATCTTGATATATTATCTGATATACCTGATAACTCTGCATTTACTTTTTCTGTATTTCAAATTTCAGCTTACTAAGTATTAAGACTGAAGTCTTGTCAAGAAATCACACAGTCACGTGGAACATTTCATTTTGGCTCCTTACTTCATCTCCAGCGTGAAGCAACATTATGATTCATTAAAAGCAGGATAGAAAAATAAATCGAGTAGTTGCAAGTAGTTATGCCAATCAGGTTAAAAAAAATTAAATAGAGGACATACTAGTAGAATAATCACCTTTACAAACACCTCATAAGGTATAATAATAATGATAATGATGATGATGATGATGATGATGATGATAACGTTCCGGACAAAAGAGGAGGTACGCTGCCTCTGCTTCTGGTTTCACGTTCCTACCACACCCTAAAGCATTCCCATATAAATGAAAACCTAATTCATCTGAAAACTAAACCTGCAAAAAATGGATGAGCCAGGTTGGTCTCTGCGCTGCCTCAACACGGGGCTAAAACATCGTGGTAAAGGAGGGGAGTGGGGATGGTGCTGCTGAGGGCAGGCAGGGAGGGACGGCTCTTATAAGGAGCATCTTCAATTTGGACTGGCATAAACCTGAGCCCATAACCTGAGACCAGCTTCCACTGAATTAAAGCGAGTCACAGCGTTCTGAGGGCCTTTCACTGGGGCCGCTTTCTTATAAAATCTTTCAAAAAAATACTAGATCCACTAAAAGAATTAATTTGAAACTGTCAAGGTAATAACACACTGTATATGCTCTTCTTCTGAAGGCATACTTTTCCAAGGAAGCTGTATGTGACATAAAAAAGGGAAGAAATAGCTAAAAGTCAAGCGGTAAAAAAAAAACCAAAATCACAGCAAAATCAAGAAATAAAAAAGATGACCGAAATTGAGAAGATGCGCATCAGAAAGAAATACTAAAAAGCATTTATGGAGCTGAAACTTTGGAATTCAGTTGCACTGATACCAAAATACGGAGCAGCTCCCTCTACCTTTCCTTTGGTAGCAGGCTTGTCATGTGCAAAGCTAACAAAATAACCAAAGCAGTTACTGGAAAATTATGAATAAATTTTAAAAAGGAAGGAGCACAGAATATTAGTAGTTTGAAAGACTCCTCAGTGGGATGCTAGAATTTTTTAATCTGCATTCATATAAATATATGTTACTCACCACTGCAATAAATGCTGCTAATTAATGTAATGTATGTAGCTACTTACGTAGCCAATACCATTGCAATTAATAAGTACTAACCTATAAAATCTATAATTCCTTTTGAATTTTGACTAAAGCCATCTAATCAAAGAGAAAAGTGGTACAAGTAGTTATACACAGCAAAAAGCTTACAGCAAAGTGTTTGAAATGTGGTTACCTTAGTATCGTTTTTTTTTGGCAAATTCAGTTTTCATATTTTCTCAGAGAGAAAAATAAGGAGCTTTTCTTTTCCCACACAGATAGCAAGCATAAAAGGAAAGGAAATTTCATAAGGTTCACACAGAATCTTCATTAACATAGGTTTCAGCTGCAATTATCTACTAAAGGATTTTCTTTTCTTCCATATTAATGCAGCTGACTGTGAAAAAGTAATGTTTTCACTGTTATTGGGTAGGTTTTGGAAAACTTTAAAGATGGCAGTGTGGCAGGACTAGATTTTGGGCAAGAGCATCATTATGAAGTGTCTACTTCTGTTGTGACGATTTTCGTTTATAGAAAAACCCACTTATTTGTGGGATTAAATAGCAGAAATCTTCATGAGGATGCAATGAGAAACCAGTTATTGCAAATAATTGTCTCCAAGTGGGTTTCTGAACTCTATAAAATACTCAGAAAATAAAGTACTAAACTGTAGAAAATTATTTGAGCTTTTACAGAGAGACTACATTAATTAATCAATTCCTACCTTTTTTTGGTCATTCTGTTACGGTAATCATAACAACATTTTTAGTTGTTAATCTAATTTGGAGAGAGTGATGTTCTTTTTTTTGTAAAAAGAAATGTGAAAACTAATCTTTCACTCCCCTGTTTCACTGATGTAATTCTGCTTTCATTTGCAATCTCTGTGAAACCCCTCCTCATGCATAGGAACACATCAGAAAAAAACAAACTCCCGGAGCCTCATTTTTTTAAAGCGCTTTTCTAAGAGATGATTCAAAATGACAGGATTGTGTTTTTCTTTTGGTATTTCAGGGAGAGCATTCCTGAAACATCCATACCCTCTTCAGGAAGCTGGTTGGACAGCTGTGAAGGTTAGCAAGTAATAAATGTCAAGAATACTAAAATAATGAGATCATTGCCTGGCAGACAAACTGTTTTGAAAACTAAGATCCAAGATACATCTCCTGCGCAGCCAGAGGATAGGACTGAGATAAAGGGATGACCACATAAAAATATACCCCAAAATCCTCTAAGCCGTTTGTCCATAACTATTTCCAGCCCCCAGAATCAAGAACAAACAAACAAAGCAATCTGACCTCGGCAGAAAAGATAAAGTGAACTGCAAACAAATCTCAAATTCCATCTCCCTCATCAACATGCTACAAATGCCCTCTGCAGCCTGAGCCAGAGCAGAGCGGGAGAGCCCAGCCGAACACCCTACCTCTGCAAAAACACCCCGGGGACCACCCCCCAAAAAAAATCTCAGCAGTGGGATGAAAGAAAGTGCCATATCAATTTCATTTCCATTCATCAATGGTAAGCTTCAAGTTTGCGAAAGTTTCATTGCCCATAAATACTCGGATCATAAGCAGCTGCACATGATATCATTTACAGCCTGGTTGCCTAACATGCATTTCCCCCGAGCTTTGTCCCCGAGCCGCAGCCTGACAGGCATCAGCGAGATCCAGCTTGCTTTTTTAAAACAGCCTGCGCAGCGTTTTTACGTTTAGCAGCTGAACCGAACTTCACAAAAGCAGCCCGAAAAGAATTGGTAAAAGGTTAGGATAGACTGACTGTTTCCAAATTGGAATACTAATGATGATCTTTAATGAAGCCTGACAGTACAATCTGTTTCTTATTGTTCCCTAAGTGCTGGCTACTGATCATATTCACTGGCTTTAGGTGACGGGGACAGACAGGGACAAATGGGCCCCACTGGTGAGCAGGACTGTGCACAGCTGATCTTTCAACAAGGATTAAATTAATTAAAATGATTCTCCCATCAGAAGAAGCAATCTTTTGATTTGTTATCATCATAGCAGTTATTAATTTTGAATGATGTCTAATTGGTGCCACTGCTGTTTGGGTCAGCTGGCATAGTAATCTTCTTACAAAGCAGTAAAGAATACATAATTTTAGTAGCTCTGGGAGGGAGCAGGGGAGCTGAAGGAGGAAAAAAAAAAATCACCAACTTGATTTAGTACCTCTCATAATGTGGAACAACAATGGAGAAAGTAGGCAAAATACCTGCAAGACCCAACTGGTGAAGGCTGACTTTGCTTTATTCATTTCACTGCTTTTAATACAAAATGAAGGCACTTGCTTATGAGGATAGTCTTAAAGAAATGTCTTATTATAGCGTTGATAATAAGCAAATTGGGAATATTTCATCTTCTGGGCAAAGACAATATGCTCAGGACTGGGCAGGACTGGGAGGGAAGCCCAGGCTGATCAAGGGGGTCACTGCTAGGCTTCAGAGACACAGCTTGCACAGGTTGCGTGGTGTCTGGCCTGACCATTTCAGCTTTTGGCCCTAGCTCCACAAACATCATCTCCCATTTATTCGCATAACCAGTCTTTTGAAACCGATATCAATGACCAGTAGATTAGGACCGGGAGGATCTGGTCTCCTACTCGAATTTTTAAGGTATTTAAGCACTTTAAAACACCAATGAGAGTTTAGAAGGGATCACAGAAGCATTTGCGTGTCAAGCAAGGTTCCCCATCTGCGTGGTTTTGAAGTGTTATCTCCACAGCTATACACGCCAATAATGCTTAAACCATCCCTGCAGGTGGATGGGGGGCTTCTTATTTGTTGTTAGATTAAAGTGACAGGGTAAGAGAAAGGCCACGCTCTGTACCTTATAACGACAGATATCTTAAAGAGGTGAGGACACAACTGCTCCTGACAGAGCTGGTATAATGCAGAGTTTTTCCTCCTGTTCACTTTTGAAAGATAAATGTATGACTGCCATGAATGATCTGAAGGAGAGCTAAATCCTGATTCTTGGGTGATACTCACACAAATTAAAACCCCAGAGATTTCTACTGTAGCAAGTCATATTTGAATCTCACTCAGATGAGAACAAGGACATAATTCTTACTTTTTGTCAGTTTGTTTTTCTACATGTAAGAAATTGTTTCTATCTTACCTGCCTATGGTTGCAAATATACAAAAGCAATAACATTACTTTGTGATGGGAGCAGTTCATCTGGGAAGGCACCTATTTCACCAGAAGGATAGGTGTTTAGATGATATGTATGCATATAATCTAACACATTTGGGACCTGAATGTGTTACATCGCCCTTCCCTGCAGCTGGCAACAGGAGGCATCGCTCTCTTTGCGGATCCACAGTTTCGCCTTCCCTTTCTCCAACCACACTCTCAGGCTAGACAACTAGCTGTCTCGTGGGAAAAGGAGATGCGTTGCAAGACAAGTGAGAGTGGTACACTCCTGATTTCTCTTGGAGACATCTCTTCTCCTCTAGGAGGATGGCACAATTGTTGTAATTCCTGTGTTTTATCTAAAACCTCAGTTACGCTACACTTGCGTAAAAGTTCTTTCACGCATGTTAGCTCTTTGAAGTCAACAGCAAAACCATCAACCCAGGAGCATCTGTCCACTACATTAGATGAAAAACAGACCTTTTACAATCTTAGCTACATGCTGTAAGAAATTCTGCTTAACCTGATCTTGTCAGGCTTTACTACAGGCCACAATTCCCACCAAACCATCTTCATAACTCAAGCAGTATAAAGAGATTAAACCCCCATTTTCTAATTCCTCATCCTCCAGATGGTCATTCTTCAGCTATAAGAAAGCAAGATAAATCTCAACGAAATTACAGGTCATTATAGCAGAATAAATAAAAAGCTTTTATATGATAGAGCCCAAAACTTCATCCAGGTTTGGGGAGCTGGAATATCCAGACCTGGGTCCTATTTCATAGGTTAAAAGCATTCATACCTATTAGATGAAGTTTTGTGTTATCTTTTCTCCACAGGCTTTCCCCCTACTTGTTCTGCTGTGTTTGATTTGACTGGGCACACTGTTCTTATTCAACACCATTACTAACTGTTTAGACAAGGAGTAAGTTACAGACTGTAAAACCCAACTATTTTTCCTGGCCCCAGCACTAGTTTGCTATACATATATATATATATATGACTTTGGGTAAATTGCATCTCTACCATTTCCTTTGTTTCTTTGTTTGAATGTGCTGTTCTGCAAAATGTTTGTAAGTAAATGAAGCTAAAAATCATTACTAGTGCTCCCACAAATCCTCTTTTATAAAACAATCATTCTAGCTTTTTTTGTATTATTCTTTTTAAAATGGATAGCATGCATTTCAAAACTGGACGGAACCAAAGGCTATTGAGTCATGTCCAGTGGGACAACACTAGCTCCCAACTGTTGTATCTAAGACTGGCATTCTATCAATTTTATCACATCTGCAGTCAGAAGAGATAAGCAGGACAGAAGAGTCTCCTTGAAATGTGTATTGAGAATTTTATTTCCACAATAAGAAGAGTCTGAGACAGAAAAAAAAAGATTCAAATATTTTGAAAGGTACAGAAAGTTATCGTTGTTTAGTTAGTCTTTGAATCATGCTTGAGCTCAAATCTTCTTATTATATTCTGTTTAGAGACACAGCTGTTTTGATTGGGGTTTCAAAATTCCTCTAAGTACGAAAGTATTCGTTAAAGCAAACACATTAAAGAATCCACTTAATTCTAAATTCAGTTCTCCAAATTGTATGTGTTGCCTTGCTATCCAGTATTGCTTTTTATCCAAATATGTCTAAATATAAAACTTCCTATTCTTCCTTACAAACATAATGCCTTTAATTTAAGCATTATAATTGCTTTGTAGCTAAAAGCTATTTTACACACCGGGAAGCTGTGGCATAAATCTGCCACAGAATATCTGAAATGCGACCAGTAGGACACCAGCTGTTTATCTCCCTGAATCAAACCAGTGATTTAGCAGAAGGTGGAACGAACATCTTCCCCCCCATGACAGCAGTGGAATCCAAAATTTATATTTTGTAACCATATTGTTGGAATCCAGTATGTTCACCTTTATATGTACACGAAGTTTTAGACCTGAGAACTGTGTTAGTCCTTTAAGGCTGTATAAGTGCCTGTCTTTTCTTCTCTAAATCCTGCTCAAAACCACCGTGGACATTTTCATATCCAACGAAGACGACAGCCGTGTTGTCCACAACAGCCAACCACTCCAAAACCCAGAAGATCCAACAGCTATACTCATGGCTTAAACAATATGAATATTTCTGGCCACCTACATTATAAACTCTTCTTCAAAACAGGACGATATAACCTGAGGAGTTTTATTATTTCAGGACTCCCCCAAGTAAGCTCCAAACCCCGATGAGATACTGCTTCGAACAGTGCAAACCTCCAACAGTTTTTACCTTTGATTGAGATCTGACTGTAAAATTACCACTTACTTTACAAGCTCTAAAAAAAAGTCAGACCTTGAGAGGCATAACTACATCAAAGGAAAGCAACATGGGAAGAGAAAAGTCCTGTGTACATTGAAAACAGAGCTTAAATAGAGCCAAGCTAAAGTATTTGCAGAGAATGCTCTCATCTCTTTCTAGCGACCCCGAGTTCCACACCACATATTTGGATACTGTCAGATTTTTGTAAAGAAAACTCAGCTTCTAATGGTGGTTTTTAGTTTATATGGCGACAGGCTTTCTGGAATTCCCCGTCTCTGCACTCTTTTTGTTCCCCTAAATACTTTCCCTGCTGGAAAATGCACTGATTCCAAACAGCTATAATGGCTAAGTCCTCTAGCAAATGTCTTAAGTACCTGATTTTGAATAACACCTTGTCCAAGGAATTGGTCAGTTGTTAACCTTTAACCCTATGTACTGCCATGCAGGAGGAATCCGCTTAAAATTCTCATTGTAAAGATACACAAGGAGCAGCATTAAGGCTATTTGACCTCAGGATTTTCTGAAGGTAACTTTTGGATGTAATTTTCTCACATCTTTTTGCATTTGCAAATAATTCCTTAAACAACAATCCAAACAAACTTACTTTTCATGGTGCATTTTTTTCCCCCCATTTTGTGATCCCATTTAGCAGTGATGGAACCGAGAATTCTTTCCAGAAAAAGTCACAAACAATTTAGGATTCAGAAGTGCCTAAGAAAGAAGCCGTATTTACTTTCCCTGGGACAGGGAACATAAGCTGTCTTTGACCACTGATCTTTCTGATAGCAGAGTTATCCCAAGGGAGTAGAAATCGCTCACTGGGAAAGGTGAAAAGCTAGGTATAGTCCTGCCTTGCGCACGTAATTAAAAAGAAACCCATGCAATGCAGACAGTCGACCTAATATTTTTATGTAACAGAAAATGACCGCCTCGAACAAATATACAGAATAACTGTTGCAGACAGATAAGGAAACTTGCTTGAAAAAGCAGCAACTATAATTCTAGCATGCCACATGAGGTTCTCTTCGAATAAGAAGTCAGACTTATCAGTTATCTCTCATCTAAGTTGCCAGAGTGCTGAAAAGGAGATATATTTAAACTGAGTTACAACCTATGATGCAGAGTTACAGCTTTCCTCTGGTACTTCTGATTAGAAAATGCCATCAACACTACAATATATTTTGGTCTCACCTTCTCTTTAACTGTATTTCCAACTGCTCTGTTGAAACCACAAGTGAAATCCTGCCCCTGCTGAACTTACTGGAAATTCAGCGCCTGATTTCAGTGGATCTAGGAAGTCGTCAGTCACGTGGAGAGTTCCCTTTGCATATAGAAATGCTTCAGTGATAAATAGACACCAACAACTATTGAACCCAGACCTCCTTGCTGGCTTGAAGTATATAGAGAACACAGAAGAGGGTGGGGAACGGTCAAAGCAGGACCGCATTAAGTGTCTGGGCAGCTCCGGGCAGTGTATGTGCACGTACAAAGATCTAAGGGACTAGATCATATGTGCAGTATCACATGCCCAGCTCTAAGGGATCATGCCTGAACATGGCAGTCTGGAGAAAAGGAGGCTGAGGGGACACCTTATTTCTCTCTACAACTGCCTGAAAGGAGGTTGTAGCGGGGTGGGGGTCTGTCTCTTCTCCCAAGTTACAAGTGATAGGACGAGAGGAAACGGCCTCAAGTTGTGTCAAGGAGGTTTAGATTGGATATTAGGAAAAGGTTCTTCACCGAAAGGGTTGTCAAGCATTGGAACAGGCTGCCCAGGGAAGTGGTGGAATCGCCATCCCTGGAGGTATTTAAGAGATGAGTAGACGTGGTGTTGAGCAGTTTAGCAGTGGACTTGGCAGTGTTAGGTTAATGGTTGGACTTGATGATCTTAAAGGTCGCTTCCAACCTAGATGATTCTATGATTCTATGGGATGAGGCCAAAGCACAGTGGGGTAGCTGGAAGTGTGGAAGATTGTGGAGCAGGTAAGCTGCTCCACAGATGCTCCTCTACTGCCTGCTTTTAAGCCACATCATGAGACTCAGCTCAGGACAAAACTCAATTGGCTCAGGCTAGATTCATAGTGCGGAACTTGATTGTTATCTTAACCCCATCTCTTGATTATGCATCTCTTCTTGTCAGAAATATTTGAATGGGTTAGTGAGTAGAACATAAGATTACTTTAAGCAACGTACAATTGCTTGCTGATGGTCCTACAAAGTTGAAGTTCTTAAAGATATTCTGGTAGCCTGGGAATAATATATTCTCTTTAGCACTGCGGACTATTTTTGAAGTTAAGAAGGTCAAAAATGGATTATCTTTTCTGTGAATATGTCTGTTTCCATGAAGTATTAACACGACTCATAGAAAAGGCAGCACCTGTAGATAGATCCCAGCATCAGAAACTCAAACTGCAACTCTCAAGGAATCCGATTCATAAAAAGCTATATGTCCTATTTATAAGGGTGGGAGCTTTTATTATTTATTCTGCAGATATGGGAAAGAAATATTTTACAGTGAGTTCCTGAAAACAGTTGCATGATTCGTCTAACCCCAACCTTCTATTGGCAAAAAAATGTTACTTTAAGGGTGACCGAGGAGAGACCTGTTATCTAAAGCATAAGTAAAACAGCAGGCTGAAAAACTTATTTTCCTGAAATCGAGAAGAGGGTGCTGTTTAAACTAAAACTACCGTGAACCCTGGCAATATCATTGTGCTGTTTCTGGCTTAGAACCAAAGCAGCAGGTTTCGAAGAGCATTTGCAATAAAGCAGGATAAAATTGAATTCTTGCAGTTGCGATATCACCAGTCCTTTGATTACAATGAGTGTGGAAGTCAAGGGTGCCTAGCATTTGAAGGGTTCACTTCCAACACACAAATGAACATTACCTGGCCAATTAAACTGCTGCTAGGCTGATGAGAGTCCCTGGGCAGAAGCTGAGACATACGTCATACCCCTTTCTCTTCCAGCATCTAAGACTTACTCCTCTGGCGTGCAAGACTGGCAGCTGCCTAAGTTTCTACTACCCATACTGGGTTTGTTTGCAAAGTATGACTGCTAACTAAAAACCGAACTTATTTACCACAAGTGATCGCTATGTGTTGAATCATGAAGATGATCCGAGGAGTCTGACTGTGGGCAAAGCCTGGAGGGTTGAATCGCAGTGGAAAACAGACCCTGCTGAGGAACACATAGAGCAGCAAGCTGGAGTTCAGTCACATTTGGTATAACAAAGTGTCTCAGTGTCACATTTGAATAGAGATATACATAATCAATAAACATGAAACGCTGCATGGCAGGAATTATTTTTTTATTAGTTAGGCTTTTTCTCTGCCGTGTCTTTTGCAATGACTTAAGTCTGTTGCATTTCGTAAATTCAATTCCTTCACCATCTCAGCTCGCAAGTAAAACAAGAGTCATCGTCATTCAGAGATGTTGTTGCTTCACTGAAATATACATTAAAAGAAAAATGTTTTTTCTTCTTCTAAAGAGTTCCTTAATCTTTCTGAGGATTTATGTTCTTTGTGAACATTCAGGGATTCTGACTCCTGGGGTTTTGAATAAGTTCAACCTTGATAAACTTTCCTCACCTTCTCAGTGTTCGAAGCAACAGCACGCAGATATAAAGCATAAGGATAAATAGACAGTAGTCCCTTTGGTATCTCCAAATAACGTAACAACATTCTGCCGGCAGGACGCCACTGGACTGCAACCAATGTGATTCAAATTCTCCTTATCATTTCCTCCAGATTATTTTAGAGGTGAACAAAGAGCAGGGTGACAGAATGATAAAGAAACTAAAAATACGTGCTCTATTTAAACGATTCCACTATTTCAGGCTTTTCCCCATCCATTAGTCAGTGCCTTTTAGCTTACACAAGAACCAGTGCATCATTTGCAAATTCACCACACACAGAGACAGCTTATCCCGAGCACAACCAGAACAAGACAGTGTCCACAGGCCACCTCAGTTTCCAGTTTACAGACCAGGAGAGCAAGGCAACCTTAATATAAGTGCCATATAAGCAGATGAGCCAGCCTCATTTATCCAGAATCCTTGGGTTCAAGAGATTGATCACTGGGCTGAATTTGCAAATTTTGGACGCATGTTTGATTTTCAAACGCTTGAAAGTGGAGAAGCACAATAAAAGTTCAGATGCAGAGCCCTCCTCTCAAGATACACATTTAGTTAGGACCAGTCAGAGCAGACAGATGAACAATAGATATGTACACGTTAAATCTAAGAGGTTTTGTGTGTTTACATTCGTGGACCCGCTTTCGAACACTTTACCCTTTAAACCTTTGTCTCAATCTCCCCATGTATAATGATGACAATTCCAACTCAGTCGTTTTGAAGATGAAATCAAAGCTTTGAACTCATCAAAGGCTACCCAGGCCCCCAAATTTCTGGCTTCTCCTAGGACAACTCAATCGTCTAGTGAGGTACTTGGGTTTTAAATAATATTTAAATGAAGAAAAGAGTAATTGGAGGTATTACTATTGTAATAAAAACAAACCCCCACAACATCGCATCTTTTTTTGCAAAATCCTCAAATGGGCTTAAACTAAGGTTTACTTTAAAATACCTCCTTTCCTGTGCTGACTGGAGAAGGTAAAATCTGCCGTTCATTGGGAATGTTCTATTTAATTTTGACACTTCTCAGATGATGCACTTGTGGTTTTCTCCTATTTTCAGGGTCACTCATAAATGGAAACAGCTATGCTTCTGTATCTCATTGTTCATAAAGCAGAGCTCTTTGAAATGATTTGCTAATCCTATCTTAATTTCTACTGCAGGCTTGGATAAGCTGGCAACAAAGTCCTTCAGGGAAATACTGAAGATTGCTATCGACTTGGCATCATATATTTATGTGTATGGAATATTTGCTGTTTATGAAATGAGTATACCTAAGGAAATTTTAGACAACCAAATAGCAGGGATATCAGCTAACAAATTGTTCACATCACATGCCCTGGTCTATGAATACCTTACTGCTGTCACTCCGCTTTTCTCTGCTGACACAGTAAGTAAACGCGCTGCGATGTAGAACTCCCTGCATGGCGAAGGAACTTTTTAAAGAAATATCACCGAATAAGAAAAATGAAAAAGCAGAAAGTTGTACTGAACCACTGAAACAGCCAAAGCCCCTGAGAGATCGCTTGTCCTCAGAAGCGGTGTATTTTGTTCTCACCGTACACTCTTAGGCTGCACGTTCATTCATGGAAGAGAGAGTTGGCTAGTTGTGACCAAGAGAAAATATAGGTTAATCCTATTGCCGTGCTTTACATTTTACTCAAAAGTATGTGAAAGGTTCATATAAATGTTAAGTAACTGTTAATTAAACTCCCCCTTTGCCCTCCCATGGCAATTTCCCAGGCTGCTGGGGTGGAGGGGGAAATCCCCATTGCAGTCGTGGGTTGTTGTGTACGGCTAAAGACCAAACCAACTGGATTTATTAACTTCATATCTAGCGGCGGGGAGTTTGTGTCAGACCCACCACAGCCCTAACAGATCTCCTACTGGGCCACAAACACCAGTACAAATGGCAGGGCTGCCAGCACAATCCCAGCATGAATGGGCCTAAATTAGGCAGCGCCTAATAACCAGTTTACTAACACCTGTATTAGTACTGTATCACTGTGGGGAGGACTGCTGTTAGACAAGGCATAATCCCATAAGCTTGTCATTTGCATATCCCTCATTAGCTGATTAAAACCTGAAGGAGGCAGGTTTTTGCAGCCGGTGGGTCCATTCCGATGCTCCGGCTGCCTGGGTGGCTCGATAATGAAGTAAGGGTGGTGAATGTGAGGTTTATATGTATGGAAGGGATTAAGAGTATTAGAGTTTGTGTGAACCGATGTTGCCATATTCTCTCTACTGGATCACAGTAATTGGATGGGAGGAGCAAGAGTGGATCCATTAGTTTTGTCTGTTTGCCCAGGAGCTGGGTGCTAGAGATTCAATTTTGCTTCCTTTTGCTCCCTTGCTTTTGTGAAGCATGGATGCTTTGTCTCGGCGAGCCCTTAGCACCTCTGTACACTACCCACGCTAAGGCGATTCAGCCACAAAGAAGAAACCTCGGAGACAGCCAACATAAAATGCAGCCTAGACTCAAGTACTACTTGAGGGCAGCACAATCCTGCCTAGCCCAATCCTGGGAGAGAAAGCAAGAGATAATTGAAATCTATAAACACCTCTGGAGCCTTTTTATTATTTTATTAGTTCTCCACATTTGGGCTTAACAAGCCTCATCATCAAAGAAGCCGTGAGCTCCTTACAAGAAAACTGAATGGCTTGAAATTTCACTGACTTAAGGAGCAATTGTTGAGAGTATTTGCTGGACTCGCATAATTCTAATGCAAAAAAAATCCATTTCCTACATTATTTGTACAGCTGGAGTAATCACTCCATGTGACCGATGATGTCGGGGAAAAAAAAAAATTTGCAAGATTGTCTGTCCTATAGCGCCAACAATGCACCTTCAGCGAGAGCAAGAAGAAAACATACTAAAGAGTTCAGGAAAGGCCGATGCCAAAAACAGTCTTTGCAGGATGCGAAGGCACAAGTTATGCAGGACAGACATTGATTAGAGACACAATGGGGTTGCGGGGGAATATTTTAGACACTAACATGGCCACAGCATTTCAGCAACAATTTGGAGAATGCTTTCTTCTGTCTGGGGTAGCTTAAAATGACTACATAAATGAAGCTGTGAGGCACAAAGAAGATGGGACTATTCAAATATAATAATAACAATAGAAACAACACGCACAGGGAGCATACTTTTTCCATTTTTTTTAAGTATTGTTTCATCCCCAAAGTGTGACACCATCATTCTATTAATTACGCTTCCCTTGATTTTAGTAGTAAAATCTCTATTTTTTATCGCCTCTTTATTTTGTGTTTTTATTCTAAACAATGGCGTATGTTTGCAAAATAAGAGAAAATAAAAGTTCCTTTAGTTAGAGATTTGAGAAAACTGAAAATATTCTGGCCTTTGTGAATAATTAAATTTTAGAACAACCAAATGCACAGGAGCAGTGCAACGTTACGAAATAATGCGTGATTTGCCCTTGTGTTACTCCAGGTTTTCCTCATTGGAACAATTTTATCGGCATGAAACTATAATGACACAGGCCCTATTTATTAAGCGGTGAGCGAATCTGTATTACTGACCGTGTGCGGTCAATACAGTTACATGTATTTTAATGATGCTATGCTCATTTATTGCCTTTCACCTGAATTTTACAGAGGAAGAAGACTACACTCTGTTTCTAATTGGATGAAAAGGGGAATGTTTAAATTAGAGACAGCCCGACACTTACTCCTTAATTCCGTACCTGAGTTATATAGGTTTGATTAATGCCTCCAGCAGGCTGTGAGCTGACCTCATGAGGCAGCTCAGGGGTGTGAGAAGATATGCGTCAATAGTGGCTTTGCATCTTCTTTCTCTCAGGCCATTAGAGGACAAGGACAGGCACAACCAACCTGCCTGGCTGCTGGAACCCCCAAAATCGAGACAGGAACTGCAGCTCTCCAGCTACAGCTTTTCCCCCCAGGAACATCCCCAGCCCTAAGCACTGGAATGGTTCTCTGGAAGGCAATGTAAACTGGGGCTCATTGGCTCTGTCATCTTTGGGTGACAGCAGGACACAGAGACTCCAGAGCCTCATATTCCTCCAGCTGAGTCGAAACCTTGGGTTCAAACACTCTTAAACTGGATGCTGTGAGATACAGTGCTGACAGGGGAAGGTTCCCAGAGTCCAAGGAGAAAAGTATCTGCACTCACTGACCTCCAGTGTGTGACAACCGCATCACATGCAACATTCCATCTCTATATGTGCTGTGGGCTTGAGCTATAAACAAGGAGTCCTGCTCTACCCATTTCTTATTTAAAACAGCATTGATAGTAGCCAAGAGACCAAATAAAACTCTACATCCAAATTCTTTTCCCATTTTTCCCACAAAAAAAAAAATAATTTTGGAATTACAGTACTTCAAAAGTGTCTGCACCTAGGTATCTCTAGGTGTCACAGTAATGCCCTGTCTACTCCGTTTTAAGTAAACCCTGTCTGCCATTAGAAACAAGCAATTCCCTGAGTCTTTGCCCACTTCCCATTTATGGCAGCCACACACCTCTGCCGAGAACAGAGAATTCAGGCGGACTATGTTTGGCCTTGTGGGAATTTCAGGACGCTATGTGTGGTGCCACCAGCTTGTGCAAGCAACCACTCTTCTCTCCTGATAACAAAGCCTTTCATTTCCTTTCTTCGTTCTCTTCTTCTTGCAGGAGCGGAGCCCTCAGTGGTGGCTCTGACAACAGGTTTGTCTGCAGGGTAATGCTACCTGTAACACCCAACCCAACCTCATGGCTATGAGAAATCGGGTCACCGCCACGCTGTATGGATGATCAATGAAACAGCACGGGTTGCCAGACTGCTGCTGAAAGGTCAACATGCATTCATCTAAATATTACGTTTCCAGAAAGTCAGGTTCAGCCAGGACTAGTGACAAAGAGGAACAAAGCTGCCCTGGAATGAGCTGTAGGTGTTTCAACAGCTCCTTCTGTGCTCTGCTCTATGCCTCTGCTGGTGAAATCCTGTGAGGTCCCAGCTTCAAAAGGGAAGGGGACATCAGAAGTTCCCACGCTACCTCTCATTCCCCCAAGGAAAGTGTACTTTTAATTCAGATTATTTTCATGTGCGGGTTTATAACATAGACCCAACAAACAGATTTGCTGCCAGAACAGAATGGACACTGCAAATGTAAATACTTCTTGAGCCAGTTGGGCTATGAGTGCCAGCCCTCGCAGCGCTGGAAAGGCAGACACATCGTGCGTCTGCTGCAAAACCAGAAGAGCTACACAAGAGGGTTTCTTATGACAACCAGATTCTGTGGTTCAAGTTAGCCCTTCCAGATTAATGTATTGAAGTAGGAATTAATTTAGGAATTCATAGAATTCATCTGGGGCTTTTGAATAAAAATGCCCATCTCCTTTCTTCATACAAGAGCAAACGCCCAGGTGTGTTTTCACCATTTACTACAAATTACTGTCTAAACATCTCAGTGCAAGAGAAGTGATGTTGAAAACAAGCCAGACAGAACTTTAGCTACTTAATACATCTTACTGGATCAGACAAAAAAGACCGACCATGAATTAAGCACCTGAGTTTCTAGAAAGTGTTGCCTACAAAATCCCACCTGGTATTATTATATAGCTCTTAGGGATGTAATGTAACCTCTTAAATTATAGCTGATTATACTGCAGGATCGAGGAACCCATCCACCTCCCAGAAAATCTGAGGATTTGAGGGCTGGGATTTGTTTAGATTTCCGTGGATCATTGCCTTGATCCAACTCACTAAGCACAGGAGCGCTTGTACTCTCTTCACAAGGAGCCGCATGGAGAAGCCAAGGGTCTATCGGTACAAGTTGCACCAGGAAAGGTTTCGTGTCGACGTGAGAAAGACATTTTTTTACAGTAAGAACAATCATTCAGTGGAACAACCTCCCCAGGGAGGTGGTAGAGTCCCTGTTGATGGAGGTTTTCAAGATGCATTTGGAGAGGGTGCTAGATAATCTCATCTAGGCTCCCTTTCCTGTGAAAGGTTGGACCAGAGGATCTCTAAAGGTCCCTTCCAACCTGGGCTGTTCTAAGTGAAGCAGTGGAAAGTAGAAGAATTAAATCAGCAGGCTGTGAAAGATATCGAGAGCTCTAGCAAGAAAGATTAATACAAAAGTACTTCACAGCTTTGGAAATAGCCTAAGGAACAGGACGCGGTCTGCAGAGGACAGATAGCAAGGGGTTCCATAGTCCTTTCACTGGAGGAAAGCCCTCAGGCCCCCCTAGGGCTGTGCCTTTCCAGAAAAATAAAACCTGAAATCCAGAATGCACACTTCATGGAGTTCAGGAAAACAAACTATTTAAATTATTGAAATGACTTTGGGGAGAACAAGGGTGTTCTTTGTGTCCCAAAGTGAAGGAAGTTCAGCCCCTCTTCAACCTAACATTTTTGTCAAGAATTCCCGATGACTTTGGAGTAGCTTAATATTATTATTAAGGATCGCACACTTGAGTTGTGGGATACTTCTCACTATCGAGCTGGCTTTATGTGGAAAAAGACCCACAGTCTTCTAAGCTGACTGCAATGCTCTGTAGGAGAAGGCTGCCAAATGAATCATGCTGTGGCTGCACTGTGGTAAATTCCAGAGCACATAATAATGCTCCCAGTTGTTTGTTTGAATCATCTTATGATGCTGCACGCACATTTAGCTGATGTACCAACACTAATGTACCGTGCCATTCTGGGAGATGGAATTATAAAATTTCTCATAAAAATAAACAGCTTTATTGCCAGGCTCATGAATGATAATCCCACAGATGCAAATCATTAATCACAGAATGTATCAAGGTAATTACCAAACCAGGGATCTGTTTTATGGAGCCTGTGGCTATGTGGTTGGATTATGTTCCTTTTGCACAGAGCAGGCAGCAGTTGCCTCCTGCTGAAGTCACCCTGTACCCACAAGGCTCAGGTCCTAATAAAACACCAGCATTCAGCCAACCCACGCTCGTTACAACACTGTCAACGTACCGCCTGCACAGAACATTTCCCTGTCACTTTTATTTAGCATACAAGCGGATATCTCAACACTGCTGCTGATCTGAAAGAGAACAACAAAAAAATACCCTCATTGCACGCTTATACTTAACAGGGCCCAACTCTGAAATCACTCACACAGAGCTGGTGTCTATTTCTCTGTTTAATTCCTCTCAACAGGGAGAAAGAAACCTTGTTTGAGAAAATTCTGATCCTGGGTTTTACCAAAGATTACGTTCCTTGCAATTAATGACAGAATAAAGTACAGAATGAGGGCAGGGGGGAGTATTTCTCCTTACTTCAAACCTTAGTGTATGACGACTGTGAAATAACTTTTAAAAGAGGAAGCATTTTGCATTATTTGCTAGTATTACTAATTTCTGCCAGCTTTGACAATTTATTTTGTTTCTAGCCAGCATCACCATCCCATTTTCAAGCGCTGCTGTGACACGGCACTGGGATTTAACAACACTGCAAGAACCCATTCATATCCTTTACTCCCCACTCTCTTTATTTCACACCTTCTGTTTTACCAACACCCCCCAAAAAAAAAAACATTAAACATACAAGTGGGGAAATCCCATTACAAACTCCGACCGAGGTGGGTGTCCAGAGCACAGCTGGGCCCCGGGATTCTGGGCAGCCAAGAAACACAGGTTGGAAGAAAGTTCCACTGTCTCGTTACCGGGGAAAGAAAACATTTAGCTGCATAAGGACAAAGGACTACCATCAAGGACATGGGTCCAGAACTGTTAACTCCCACAGGCGCTGGAGTAATTCCAAGCATTTATCCAGCTTTCCATCAATATTGCGTATAACCAGGTATCCCTACAGCGGCCCGTGGCTCACATCTCACATGGGCAGAAGGCTCACTCTCCAGGTTAACCTCATTTTCCATTCTTATCCTGGAATTCTCGTAATCAATAAAACCCACATACAGCAAAAATAAAGGGATCCTGCACCATGCAGAGCCTTGAAACAATGAGCTCTCATGGGAGCCTGTACTGCCTGATGTGGCCATCAGTGAAAGGCGGCGGTAGCCCCGTCTCGAGCAGAGGAAGCTTCTCAACGTGAGCTGGCCAGTATGGCCACAAACTTGTGGAAATGGTTTTCATGAATGGTTTGCTGTGGAACAGGTAAGGGTGGCTGGAGGCAAAGTGTTGTGACATGAAACGCTGGGACGGCTTGTGGAGGGCACCTCAGTCTTCACAGGGATGAGAACCACCCGACCCTAACAGCTGTCTCCATGCAGCTGTGCTGGCCCCTCTCCCTCCGGAAACAGGTTCCCACTGCCCAAGTCCCCACAGCTGCACAGGATCAGCTGTGGAGGACACTGGGTGAGAATCGTCTCAGCTCTAAAAGGAAAATCAAAGTGTCAGTTCAGGATGACACTATAGAGAGCAGCTGAGGCTCAGCTGCACTTACAAGCCGTCACCAAGGCTGATTAAATTCTTCTTTTTGAGTCGGCTGTTTCTCCCTGTTCTTTAAGTCTACCTGTCGGTGGCTTCTAGGGCTCTGCAGTTTCTTCTGCCTAGTCAAAAGGAATAGACTTTTATATACCTTTATAACACAGAAATAGATTTTGTGCCCCATTGCACCACTACAATTCAGTTTTCACGTCCCGGGATATTTTGGTGAGCGACACTTTAAAAATTCACAGCACTTGACTATTTATTGTACGGTGTCATTGTTTTAGCATTACACAAGAAGTACACAAATAAAATAACAGAAAGGATGGGAGCTGAGGCCATGGGACCTGTATGATCTACTAGATGAGACGCAATCAGGAGAGCCTATTTGATGTGGTCTGGCAATTAAACACCTTTAATCATATTGGGACAACAACAAGCGGAAAAGCTTAATCAACTTAATGGTTCCCCCTTGCTAAACACCAAGTAGCTTCTCCCTTGTGTGCTGCTACCACATAGTTGAGGCACAGTCAGACACACCATCGGTTATATCACAGTAATGGGTTTAATTACCTCAACCCTGAATCTTCCAGAGAGAAAAGCACCTCCTTTTGGGGGGCATTAGAAGAGAGCAAGAGACATACTCATATTAACAAACAACTTTCATTTGGGCTGGGCATGATCATTTACATTGGTAGCTTTTTTTTTAACCATCAACAGATGGAAGAACCTTCTTCGTGGCGGAGACCACTGGTATGTAGAAGTACACAATTTTTCTGCAGCTACTCAACTGCAAGCTTTTTTTTACGCTGAAGGTGAAGCAGGAGTGTAGGTTGATTTTTATATCTTCTTATTTAACTACAGGAGGGTTAGAAGTCTAAGCCTGAAGGCAAGGCCTTTGCTAGGCTATGCAGGACAGAACAAGAAGAGTGCCCTTGAGACAAAGAGCATGACAGCCAGTTAAATAATCCCGCAGTTTTGGATCACTTAACTGTCAATTAGCTGTCAAAGCACCATTACTTATTCCCTATCAGATTTTCATTGCTCCTTACTATACTTTCCCTTATATCGCGGAGGTGGGAGATGCAAATCGGTCACTGACTCAACTCCAGACACAGACCCCTCTCTCTTCCCTTTTCTCGCACTCCAGCCAAGTACCAAACAGCACAGCTGACTCTGAAGAGACTTATACTGGGGAGACCGTATGCGCCTACAGACTTTACATCTACCTAAAACACAATTAACCAGCGCGGGGGGAAAAAAGCTTTTTTGGGGGAACAATAAATGGATTTGAAAAGTTTGAGTTTAGCTGAACACACGCTTGCATTATTTAACACACGTTCACCCCTTGTTCTGTCTGCTCTGTCCCCACCATTTACTGCTAAACAGGTCCCTTATCTTTATTGATCACTTAATTTATCTTTTCTTAACTCCCCTTGCTCCGTCTGGTGCCGTGTGTCCAAGGTATTGAGGCTAAACATCCGTCTGTTCATACTGTCATGACTGGTTTGCCTTTGAAAGAATAGGGGGAGCAGGTGGTGTGACTAAGTAGACCCTCGACAGAATAGGGGCACCATTGCTGTGTCCTGTCCCAACCTGCCAGCGATTCCCCACCCTCCCAACTGTTCCACATTAAAGCAGTCAACTGTGGCTTTACAGTCCAAGTTTTACACAACTGTTTTACAAACCAGGAAGAATTTCTTTTGTTGCAAATCTTTTGTTAGGCAGCGCAGAATTGGGGAGGGGGGAGCGGGGTAGAGGGAGTGGAGAAAGCCCGTTCTGAGACCGGGTGCATTTTAATGCGTATGTAGATATACGCTATGCAGTGTGCCGGCCGCTGGGCTCGCTCGCTCTGTATTTCTGTGCTGCTTTTAAGCTCTCTTTTAAAGCAGTTGTACAACGTGTCTTTCAAATATATCCATCTTTTTCATTTTCTTGGGGTCCTGTAATAATTTTCCTTTTTTACTGTTTATGGTACAATTTTGGTTTATTAAAGCAAGACTGAGAACAAACAAATAAAATCAACTTTTATATGTTTTTTCTCAAGAAGTATAGAATATCCGTTTTTTTCAGTGTTGCAAAATTATTATAAATCCATCTAACTGGATAGAAATCCCCAAAGAAAAGTCCAGATGATGTCTCAACCACATTCCAGTTTCCAAGCAATCCTACTCCAGGCACCATGCTGCTCCTGATCTCAGACACCGTATTTCCCCACGGGGTTCGGTGGTGTGTATTTCGACCCAGATGCAGAAAAGCACTTGTACGCGTGGGTTATCTCTGAGATAACATACCCTGAAACAGGCTGGTCCATAAAAGACAGAATATTTGGGAAGTCACAAAACAGAACCCAGAAGGAGCAAATACTTGTTACAGCTGTGAAACTTATCTGATATCTCTACTGGAGCGCTACAAATACTTGCATACCAAAACTGGACCTACCAAATTCCTCTCGTTGCCTTTTTTTCCTTTTCCCTCTCTGAATTCACAAACTAGATCATTCACAAATTTTTCAAAGCCAAACACAAATTTCGGTATTTTCCACATTCTCAAAGGAATATTACGAGTTTATGCATAGTCGCATATTGCCCCGTAAGCTTTTTTCCACAGGCAAAAATGTAGTGAAAGTTCTATTTCAGGCAAAATTGCAAGCCGAGAGACCGAGATCCTTTCCCTGTTTTAAGGATATTGCAGTCAATAGCTCAAACCTGATAACTGTACAGAAAAAAAAACACGTTGGCTTCTCTTTTCTTTCCTTCGGAGACTTGTCTGTCTTCCGACCCGCCCCCTCCCCATCGCACTGCAGGGGAAAGACAAAAGCTGAGACCCCGCTCCCATAGCGGTCAATGGCAAAATTTCTATGAGGCCTGAATTTCACCCAAACGGCCAACTCCTGCAGCAACTGCAGGAATCAGTGACTATTGCCTAAAGAAGGAAGGATCCATATTTGTTGCTAGATCGTTGGGAAAGCATCCTGAGAATTAATCCTACTAAAAGCACTGTTTTCTGTTAGGAGCCTGATCCTCTCAAATATGCGAGTAATTGACTTTTCAGTTCAACCAATATAAAGAGTACGGGTCAGATTCCTGGGGTTTTTTTAGCTTTCTGATCAAAAGAAGCATAAAAAAATAGAAAAAACATCGGAGCTGAAATTAAATTCTTTGGAATGAAGCATATGTTAATAAAAAAAAAAAAAAGGAAGGAAAACAGGAAAGAGAAAGTGTATGTTCACAGAAATCCAGACTGACATATGCCCGCAGCCCCTTCAGGAGCCTGGTGGTTAGGTCACTTCCTCAGAAGACTTGGTTTCAACCCTTCCCTTTCTTGAAAGGACCTGAAGGGCTTCTACAGAAAGCCCCAGGATATATGATGACACGGATGCTATATGATTGCCAGTATCTCATATTACCGCAATGCCATTGTGAATAGAGAGTCAATGATCTTTGCAGCCAGCATCAGAGGTATCTTTTCTCCAAGACCCGTGTCCTAATCATGAGGTTCTTCCAGTCTTATTTTACATTTCCTATCGCGCTGAATATTTATTTACTACATAAGTGAAGCACCACCTACAAGACAGAAGGGAAGCTCACCTCACCCCCTCCATTGCTTTATGCTGCGGTGCTTAGGGCAGTCGCTCCGCAGAAGGGAGACAAGGATTTCAGTTTTCCTGGATTGAGGAGAATACTGAAACTAGCATGCTAAAAACATGAACAAATATGCTATTACTACAATACCGGATAAAAAAGGATCACTATGGCTTATTTTCAGTCCAAACTTTTTCTCAAACGCAGCAAGAATTTGAAGTATTTTCTCGACGACCAAGACAGCAAAATTGGTGGACAGCAGTACATCCCCAAAAGTTTACCCAGACCTAGAAACGATCACCAAGGAGAAGAGGCTCAGCATCACCAAGAATGAAACATTGACAGTGTTTTCCCCCAAAACTTACATAACACTTTCATAGCAGAAAACCGAGGTCAATATTTTAGTATTGTAGGTAAGCAGAGAAAGAGGATATCTGGACATCTATACAGAGGATATCTACAGAGATCTATAGATCTTGAGTCTCTGTCATTTAAAATGTATACCTAGCCGTTTTCTCAATAATAGATGAAAATCTCTGTGAAGAAGGCTTCAGGGAAAGAAAACATTTTACATCGCTCCTCATTTCAAAGATATTACAATCACATGCCTACTTCAGAAGAACTCTGGCACAAATACTGCGTTACCTGTAAATTACCAAGCTGCCTTCCGACCGCAAAATCCTGAAATCGACTCATAGGTTAGAAAATCCTTTGGGATTGTTCATTTTGACTATTGTATATGAGCTCTCTACTACCATGCTTAACAACATCGTTTTGTTCCTGCTGACTTCTTAAATGCTGACTAACTTTTCTCAAATTTGTGTGTGAAACATCAATACATTTGAACGTGTGACATTCAAAAGGTAGGTGTAAAAAAACAGGTGTGGAGTCTACGGTCATCCTCTTTTAGCCGCTTGTGCAGATTAGTTTGTGTGTCTAGAATCTCTTTGTCTACAGAAATATTTGGAGAATTACTGAATCAGTTATAAGTTTATCCTTATACTAAGGATAGACAGAGAACCAATAGATAGAAAACATGACAGGAGGTGACACGGTGCTCCTTGTGATCTGCAATGCAAATCTGAATTGGATCACAAATGATCTAATTAGATCTGAAACAAGTCTCGTGGTCTTTCCGACCCTCAATAGACATTTGTCTACATCACAGAAGCCACCGTGCAGTTTGGCACAATTTGACAGAACCGAGGTTTTCAGAGAGGCGTATTGCTGGCAAGGCACAGGTACTGTAGCTCAGAATAAGTTGTGTTGGCTGATCTGCTGTAGACAAGGTTTCATGGCAACCGTCAACGGCTGTCTAGAATCAATCAAATTCTCCTTTCCAAGGACAATTGGATTAAATTCATGAAACATCCCAGCATACAGGTAAAAGAAACATAATTTTACAGGATAGTCAGCTACATGAACCTGTTTACTCGGCGGCAAGGACAAGCTTTCTGCACTGGTACGTACAACCCTCAAAATATTTGATGTGGATTTTGCTGCTTCTGTGGAACAACGTTGTCACTTGCTGCACACATCAAACTTGATTTATCTTGCTTAAAAGTCACATACTGGTATACTTAATATATAGAATGCCTTCATTTTACTTTCCAAATGGAAGAACAAAGTTAAAAGGGGTAGGGGGGATCATATTGGCTTCAACTTATCTCATTGCAAACGCAATATTTGTGTAATTGTGTTCGTTTAAAGTATAATTTAATACATCCCTTTAACAACCCACAAATTATCACTTGACAACTAGAAATAATAGGTCTTTTTGTTAAAAACAGAAAGCATGTGAAGACTAAAGGTTAAACAGGTCTTTTCATCATGATAAATCACTGGTTAATGAGCCTGGTATTGTTGGGTATTATACTTGCTCACTTTAATGCCATTACCTTCTGGTTGTAAAGCTGACACTACTAATGATCTTCATTCTTTGAACTTTTCCACAATATTGACTGGTTGCATAGAGCAGATGTTACTTGGATTTGACTGCAAAAGTGGCAATTCTTCTAAGGCTTGGAGTGGCCCTGAAAAGAATGATACTGAACACAATGTATTTTGATATCTCTAAGTCAAAAGAGATTCTTCTCTAAGCATAAGCTATTGCTCTTGCAGTTTCTTGGTATCACACAAAAATAAACCACAGATAAGACAGAAATATTCCTCGTCTATTTTCTGTAGTTCCTTTTTTTTTTAAAAAAAGTTGTAATAACTTAATGAACCAACACAAGAAAGTTCATAACTAGTCTCTGTTGTTGCATCCGTAATTTCTCCTGCATTACAGCACGCACAACTGAAAAAAACATTCAGCTCTGTATTTCACAGCTTTCCTTGGTCTTGACTGAAGGATGCTGAGGCCACCAGGAGCTGCGTTAGTGACCCAAGTGCTGACAAAGCGAGATAGAGAAGGCCTGCATGCATACGTTAGCCTAACCACATCCATCAATTTTTATTCCAGAGGGAAGGAGGCCCAGCAGAGCCCAGTTCTCCTTCAGTTAGGAGAAGCAAGTAGTTACCTGACACTTCTTTAACATCTGAGGGCTGTCTTTGTGCGAGGGACCAGGTTCAAATAAACTCGCAGGGCCTTGAGGGCGAGACAGAAGACTTAAAGGTAAGAAAGCAGGGATCGCCGAGTTTAATTTAAAACTCAAACAACGTGGAAGCTTCATGTTTATCCCCATTCCTTTCTCTTCCTCACCTTGCCCTTTTCTTGCACCTCCTCTTGCTCTGTCCCCATCACTACTGGATTCTGTATTTAGAAAACGTGGACCGTAGAGCAAAATTCAAACCTTCAGAAGGCAGAGGTAATTTTATCTCAATGTACATCAAGTTCTGGGCCAGAAGGATTTTGCTGCACCGTAGAACAGAAATGAGGACAGCTGAACTCGCGATCCCAGATGTCAAACCTCAAACCATTACACCCTTCACGCACACATTCTGCGTACTCTTCTGTGCAGCAGCAAGCACAAAAGCCGCGTAGTTCAGCTTATGTAAAGACCATATTCTGCCCTCTTTGCGACACTCCTATGCCTAGTGGGCTTCAGGGACTTCTAGATTCTTTTCTACTTTTAATCAAATAAGGGTTTGGTTTTTCTTTTCTTTCAGTGAGTTTGGGGAGAATGGAGGAGGAGGATGCGATGGATTTTATAACTAACCTTCCAGTTGTGGAGCTAAGTTTCATGTGAGGTGAAAAAAAAAAGAGCAATTTCTCTAAAGAAAGGCAATAAATACTAAAATGCCCATACTAAAAAAATCCAAGCTCCCAAAGGCATTTTGCACATACTGCTATCAACTCGCTTGTGCATAAAAAAAATCATTATTTTGTTTTCTTGAGTGATTCATGAAAGTTTAATCCTGAAGGTTTAATCCTTAACCTGCATGGGAAGCTTGAGAAATTTTCCAATAATATTAATCTCACAATATCGTAAGCATATTTCCTGCCTGTCACCTCTGATCCTACTAAACTCAGTTGGATTGAGAGAAACACTTTTCATATGATGTGTCTATCACACCAGCACCTGCGGCTATCCGAGCTGCAGAGAAGCTCTCTCACTTAAAGAACACAGAGCTACAACCCTGAACAATCAACCAAAGCATCAACAAAATAAAGACTTCACTTGAGAAGTAATTAGGTAGACACAATTCATTTAGTTAATGGGGGGTGAGGGGTGTGGCATGGTCTTTAATAACCTCACAGGCTGCACCCTAAGAATTTCTCATTTGAAAGAGGTCATCTCCAACAGTACAGAATACACCTTTCCCTAGTATGGGTCCTGTCGTAGCGTCAGAGGAAAAATGTCTCTTGGCCCAGCTTGCAGTTAGGAGAAACATTTTTAAAGCCATTTCCAAAGTTGCTGTTAGATATATCTAAATATGTAATTATCTATCTACATATCGTCCCACAAGCAGAACTGCAGTCTTGCAAAACCCAGGTTGGCTTAAGACTGTAGAGATATAAATCCTCCTACTCAGAGTTTATCAAACACACGGAACAAGAATTTCCTTTTAAGGAATATTTACTTGTTAGCGCAGCCAATTTGTTCCTATTTTAGTGTCTACAAAGTGTGTTTTTCATAATGTACAGATTAGTCAAAAGTACTTTGAAAGGCATGTTTTTGATAAAATGTCCTTTTAAAAAAAAATCATTTTTCTGTCAGTAGTGTCAACTTTTTTTTTCCTTTTGCTTATCAATGTGTTTCCCATTTTATTGATAAAGCAATAAAAAGAATAGTGACTACTGCCATGAAAAAAGCCCTTTGAATCTTGTGGACCACACACAAGTGCTCCGTGTCTTTTAAGATTCTTTCTCAACCAATTCCACTCATGTTCTTTGATGCCAGTGTTGCAAACTGCACTCTCACTCTCTGTGTTGTGTTCTCCGACAACCTTGATTTTTGCCATAAAAAGCTTTCATTTTTGAGAGCTATTCCTGTTTTTTTTTTCTTGGATGAGATGCAAAACTAGCGGCTGAACATCTGTATTCATTTGAACATTCAGATACAGTTTATTACCGTATAATCAGAGCACTTCTACAGTATTTGGGCCACTAAAAATCACTTCAGCACAAGCTAATGCAAATTATCCAAGAAAGGCTTTGTTAGACAAACCATATTTACCACAGAGGCAGACCCATTGGGAGTATCTGTTTCACAGAGGGTGGGTAACTTCGTTAATCAAAGATATTAGCTAGTTCCATATTTCTGCCTCTACATCCTAAGTAACTCCACGGTTCAGTTTATGTGTCTTGATACTGAAAAGCAGAACTGTGTATCGGGTAATTTCCCTGAAGCTGTCTATCCTGCCTTCAGGGTCTGCTCTCTCTTGACAAAAACCCTCTCGCAGAACCTTCATTCTCTACCAGCAGATTTGTGATTTAAGCAGCGGTATCTGGCTTCATTCATGTGCCCATTCCAATGCATCGAGCCCATGATTCCTGCTTACCTCACCTCCCAAAATCATAAATCCCAATTAAAGTAGTATGCTTTAAAAAATTCTAACAAGTAATACCTTAATTTACTTATTTCACTATTTCTTTAAGCAGAAGTTGTTTCACTGCAAGGAAAAAAGTCTATAGAATTGTGTGTGTGTGTCTCTGCAGCATTCAATGTACAGCACAGCACGATGACGTATGATACTCATTTAACGTACTTTCACATGTGTTACCCAGGGCTTATCTATAAAAGTCCAGGAAAAGCTCTGGTCCGGCAGCAGCACTGGCTGAAAAGACTTACAGGCAGTCCCATAGAAAGTTTCCCCCCCACACACGCTCATGCAGCCTCCTCTGCCTATCACCCCCCTATTAGTTGACCACATTCACCCCCACTGGCCCTTTGCCTTTGACCTCTCTCTGCCACTGCCTCTGATTTTGTATTTGTTTTCTGAGGACCTATTATCAATCACTTTTAAGTACCCTTAAGCAGGACATTTAACTTAGGCATGTGAAAGTAGGAGCTCCTTCCATCCAAAGAAGAAATAAGTTATTGTAAGCAAGACAGTTTATATCCCTTAAGATACTAAAGCCAGAAAGGAAAAAATAAATAGGGAAAATAAAGAAGGTACGCATGTTCTAGTTGCCAAAAAAAAAAAAAAAAGAGGGAAAATAAAGAAATTGCACATGTTCCAGTTGCCAGAACTTGCATAAGGTTTGACGTGCCTCACAGCGTTACCCACTTTGATAACCCACAAACCAAGACTTCTGCTTAGAAAAGTTCAAGTGCTGGTGTTAGCTAATTTCTCTTGTCCCAAAATGTTGCATTTTATTTCTGCTGATTAGCATAAAATTGTTCCCATTGTCTCAGCCACAGAGGCACACAATGGTGCCAAAGATCCCTGCAGTGGGGAGTTTCTGCGTATTTCCAGCTCCTGGCTTTGCTTTAGAATTCATTAGCCACAGGAATACCACATGCTCTGTGCTGGATTTCCATATATACATCAAGAAAAAAAAATGGTTTTCCCTGGCAGCTCCCTGAAAAATGTAATTATCTGCTATCAGCAGCCAGAGGAATTATTTTTCATCATTGAATCGTGTGGCTGAAGCCATAATATGCCTGTGTAACAGATTTTTTTCCTGTTTATTCTTTCTTCTACCAATATCTGCTTTTTACTTGCCAATATATTGTATACGATACTTTCTATAACGTGGCTATCACTGAATTCTCTCAGTCACAAGAAAATTGCACAGACATGCAAGAAGGAAAAAAAAAAGAAAAGGCAAATTTCCCCTAGAAATTGCTGTGAAGCAGTCAAAAGGGTTTCAAAAATGACTGCCAGTAGCTATTATTTCAGTCTCCCTCCTCTCCTTTCTTCTCTTCCATTTTCCTCCTGCTACATTTCCATCTACCTACTTGGAGTTAGTCTTGCTTTCATTATTATGGAAAAGCTATTGTGAAAAAAAACCCAAAACCCAACCCAAAAATGAAGAGGGGTTTCACTTCTGGCAGGGTGTGGTGAGCTCTGCAGCCAGTCCCGTGTCCCCCCGAGGGAGACGGGGAGAAGGAGGAGCTCCTCGCATGGGATTAGCGATTGAGAAGCCCCGTTTTTCTGCCCTAACAAAACTCGTTCTTGGCTCTGTTGGCTCCTGCTGGCTGCAGCTGTCCTGGCAGGTCACCCTCCGGGGGACCTCGACACAGCCAGAGGAGACAGGGGGGAAATGAGCAGGGAAAAACGTCTCCTCCGTAAGTAACTGTAGAGGAGTAAGTAGCGCAATCAAAGAAACACTCCCGCCAAACTCCTTGTGTTTTATGGCTCTCTCCATTACTTGGCACTACGCTTTTTGATACCGTTTCTGGTGCATTAACAAGAAAACATTCAGTACAGAAGTTTTACAGATTCCACGCCCCACCCACCAAAAAAAAAAAATTTAGATCTGACAGCTGTTCCTCTTAAAATAGAGGAATAAGGGGCTCAAATAAACAAAGGGCTCACAGTCCGTCTCCCGGTTCTCAGTAGAGCACCAATATGCCTGTAACGTCCTCACCAAACTTTTCCAGGTATACCCTGGAAAACACGAGATCAGAAGCCTTCCCTCGTATTCCCATGGCGCATCTAGTAATTACAATTTTTAAAACAATTAGCCAAACAATTATATTGATCAGGTTTTCTTTCAACAACAAATTATTTTGAGTAGGGTTCCCTAGGGACTCGGTGCTCTTCATTTTCCCTCCTTTTGATACGAATTAAAATAGTCTGGGTTGGTAGTTGCATTGTTTTACCTAGCAAAATCACTTAAAAATTGTAAAAATTGCTCCGTGTGTGATACCTATATTTCAGCTCCGGTGCACGCAAACCATCCTCAGCCCAGACTACAGAGATTCAAAATACCAGCAAA
>VZSZ01009646.1:147909-173372 GCA_013398815.1 Ibidorhyncha struthersii
TAAAAAAAAAAAAAAGTGTTCCTGATTCCTCTTATGATGTGCTGGAGGCTCAACAGCAAAGATCTCTCGGCCTCACAGTTAACATTCAATAGTTCAAGTTTATGATTGTAATTTAGGCTATGATTTCTATTTTTTTTTCTTAATAAATGACCATTGCATTTACATGAATTGTCGACAATAAACTGAACTAATCTTTATGTGCCTATATGCTTTTCCTGCTATTTTCACAGGAAAACTACTTGTTAAACTTATATGTAGCAAAATACAAAGTTGTAGTGTTAATTGCCAACCGCTCAAAAACGCCCATGTCTTTTCATGCACATAGTCTTTGCTTAAAATAGAGAGTCTCTCTACATACCTTCATCAGCAAAGAATTTAGGATGAGATTCACCTCATCTAACTTTAGAGGTCTGTAGGACAGACAGCTGCATCTGAACTAGCCAAGTCTGTGGAAAGAAATACCCTCTTTTAGGGTATTATTCATCTGATCCCTTTCAAATACCAGCCTTGGTAAGAGATGATGAGTCGCACACCTTAAATGCTTTTATTTCTCTTCAACAACTACAAAGGCAGACTGGTAGCTCGGCCATCTACCCTGTCATTGTTTAACCCGTTGAATCCAGCCTTTCATTTGCTGTAAATACCTGTCCTGGTTTGAGCGACACAGGGTTAATTTCTCTTTCAGTAATTTTACTTTTCAGTAAGGTCTCTTCTAATGCTTAGGGAAACCGCATTTTTGGAAGACTCTAGAGTCTGAATTGATAAAAATATTTCCTTTATAGCCAGCTATGGTGTGTGGGTTTCAAGGTCTCAGTGTTTTCGAGCTCGCCAGGTACGGGGATGAGGAGGAGCGAGACCCAGGCGCTAAACCCAAGCTGGCCAACGGGGTTAGTTCATACCACGAACATCACATTCAATATAAATGTGAAAGTTTGCTGAGGAGTTGGCTCTATTCTATGATGGCTGCCATCCTGAGAACTCCTTGCCCCCGTGCCGGACCCCCGAGCCCTTCCCTTCCTCCCGAAGCTGCAGCGCTGGCAGTGTCCAACATTTGCTGTCCCCTGCTGGGAATGCACAGCTTCCAGTGGATAGAATGGGCTGAGTATAGTCCTTGTGTATTTTATATTGGTATTGGGATCAGTATTGTTTTTTTTTTAGTACTATAAATGTTAGTTATTTAGTCTTATTCTTCTAAATCTGTTTATATTTCAACCCTTGGGTTTCCTTGTTTTTCCCCAATTCCCGTTCCCGGGTGGGGAGGGGTCATCAGGTGATAGAATAATCGTCTAAACAACAATAAATTGTTGTGGGTTCCTCAAACCATAACAATACCATCAATGAACAAGCTTTGTCATTGCTCCCCAGTGCTTCTGGCTCTAGAAACCTGGTGTAGAGATACTTGTGTTTGCGCCGATGTCACACGTAAAATCTTCTTGCATTACTGACAGTCAAATTAATGTTTTAAGTGTCTAACAGTACAAATTTTCTAATTAGTGCAGAAGGCCTCATTAATCATAGAATCATTTAGGTTGGAAAAGACCCTTAAGATCATCGAGTCCAACCGTAAACGTAACTCTGCCAAGTCCACCACCAAACCATGTCACTAAGCACCATGTCTACACATCTTCTAAATACCTCCTGGGATGGTGACTTCCCTGAGCAACTTGTTCAATGCCTCACAACACTTTCAGTGAAGAAATTTTTCCTAATATCCAATCTTAAACTTCCTCTGGTGCAACCTGAGGCTGTTTCCTCTTTCCTGTCGCTTGTTACTTGGGAGAAGAGGCCAACCCCCACCTCACTACGACCTCCTTTCAGGTAGTTGTAGACAGCGATAAGGTCTCCCCTCAGCCTCCTTTTTTTTTTCCAGGCTAAACAACCACAGTTCCCTCAGCCACTCCTCCTGAGACTTGTCCCCCAGACCCCTCACCAGCTCCGTTGCCCTTCTCTGGACACGCTCCAACACCTCAATATCTTTCTTGTAATGAGGGACCCAGAACTGAACACAGTACTCGAGGTGGGGTCTCGCCAGTGCCGAGTACAGGGGGATGATCACTTCCCTGGTCCTGCTCACCACGCTATTCCTGATACAGGCCAGGATGCTGTTGGCCTTCTTGGCCACCTGGGCACACTGCTGGGTCATGTTTAGCCGGCTGTCCGCCAACACCCCCAGGTCCTTTTCTGCCGGGCAGCTTTCCAGGCACTCCACCCCAAGCCTGTAGTGCTGCATAACGCAGTTCAAATAGCTTCCTAGTATCTACCTCTCTTCCTTGCCGTGAAAATCATACTGGGCTACAAGCACGGGTTTGGCAGAGCTAATTACGTCGGGTTGTGGGTGCCGCCTGGCACGCACCAGGGTTTTACTTTATAAGCTGGGAAACACCGTCACTTTCCTTTTACACAGGATAAGGGAAGAGCAGAATTAGTTTGCCATGACATAGAAATAGGACGTGAATTTCCACAGAGAGAGAATGTCACAGAGAAGGAATTAAAATTCTTTGGAGGTGGAAGAGAAGGTGGATTTTCAGGAATAAGGGAGCTACGCATAATTAAGAGACCACTAGGGAGGATCAGGCCTTTGTGTTATTTCCCAAGATCTCAGAAGAACAGTAAAAAAGCCCACAACTATTAAAGGATGGTGAGAAGAAAGTTATGGCAAGAGAGATATTTTGTGTCCAAGCAAGCTGCAAAGACCAACCAGCACAAAGATTCACTGAAAGCTACGGTTAATGTCAAGTTTGATATTCTTTTTCAGTATTCACGTCAGTTGATTTTTCCAAATAACAACATTTTGTAGGAATATGTAAGGAAAATGCCAGTACTTTGGGTCTGAAAGAAAAATCAATGGATTTACAGTGCTGGGGAAGAGGTCCTGAAGGGAAGTTCATAGGGAAAGAAAAAGAGAAAACATGAAGGTTTATGCTGATAATAAATCTTGTTTGTAGCCATATGTTATACCGTGACAGCAGCACTCACCAGAGAGCCCAGTATGTTTACAGATCCTTTCCCTCAGTATGTTAGTGTGAGTAAAACATAGTCTTAGGAAAACAGCAGCGCTACGACGGGCAGTACAGGCAACGCAGCTTGTTTTCCATCTCAAGCTAAACCTTGGGAGAAGTTTTGGCTGAGGTTTCTGTAGAAGGTTGTTATCTGCAGACTGTTTGTGATCACCTCTAAAAACTTTTGAGTCTTTAAATATGTACGTAACGTGCAAAGACTGTTTACACAAGCTGGGCTTAAAAACTTCACTGACGAAGCCGTGTCACTCTTCCTTCTACCTTGGCTTCACATGCCCAAAACTGCTGATGTCCTACGGAGATGCACAATAGGCCAAATCCATAAATAAATATACGTGCCTGTACATGTGTGCAGATCCCCATCCTGGAAATGGGAGACCTGCAGTCAATAATCAAACAGTTCGCTGGTAAATACTATGTATGTGGGAATCACATTGGCTCTGTGTCAGCGGGGCTGAAGAAGAACGAAAGCTGATAGCCTCCCTTATCACAGAGGGGATGGAGCTACCCAAGGACCTGGAAAACCAACCCAGCAAATTATAAGCCCTAACCGATCAGAGAAACAGTCACTGTTCCTTCTCTCTCAATTCAAATGTCTGGTCTAAAGACATAATTCACCTCATCTAACAAGCTTGAAAACAATCATGGGTTAGTTATCCTGAATCCCAAGAGACAGCATTTTGTCTTGGGTAGTCTTCGGGAAGGGCTGCTAAGTGTGGTTCAGCCCAACGGTGCGCTGAGCAGAGGCCAAAGAGCCACTATAAACTGTATGGAGGAGCAGGGCAACTTACAGGAAATCCTTATTTCCCTTTGCCTCTTCTGGCAACCTACTCAATGAAACCACTTTCCACAGTATGTGTCTTGCTTTTAGCCAGATAAACACTCCTAATGCCAGCACGTCCACCCAATATCTGTTGATTCCCCCCCCCATATTCGCTATAAGCACATCCCAAAGGCTTTCTTCCATCATAGTGAAAATGATTTCTACTGTTTTCTAGAAGAAAATACACATTTAAAAAAAAAGGGCAAAATAAAAAAGGCACAATTATTTAGCAAATGAGTGTTACAATAATGGTTTTATAATATTTGGTTATTTCTCTATAGCAGAAGATGAGTACTGAACATGGTCTGCCTCTCAAGGTGCAAGACACTGTTTGGCTTCCTTTCACTGCTCAGTTTGCATCAAATCTTTGTCTGGTCCTCACTGCAGAATAAAAGATGATTTTTAATTAACTGCCAAAACCCTTCTACTATTCTGTGCTATCTTCATCTGAAAATAGAGCTGATAAAATTGTAAGAAAATCTGTTTGCAAACATTACTGTGGCATCTACTCTGTACACTCAACAATGAAAATCATAGACCGTCCTCAAAATCACAAGATTTTTCTAAAAAAATAATGTAAGAGTTCTTATTATTTGCCTTTTGATCTTTACCCTTAAAAGACACGTTCAATAAACCTTTTCAGGATTTATTTCACATTCGAGAGAGCCAAAAGCATACATTTAAATGAAAAAAGAATGAAGGCTGCAACTGCTTTGTAGCTCTATGACTCCAAGAGCTGGGCACTAGAAAAACAATAGCAAAAATACAGATTCATGAGCTGACGCGAGGGAGCTTGAAAGGTCAACCAGTGCGTTCCCTTGCATCAACGCTCAATACAGCAACCAATGGGAGAGAAAAATATACAGCTTTTTGCGTGGTACTGCCGCACCTGCAATAGGAAAGGTTTTTCTATTAACTGATGTCTTACTCTAACAACTAATTCTCCATGCCAGAAGTTTTAGAAATAGAAATGTACATTCTTATCCACCTAGAAGGAGAAACCAGAGAGTGAATACTTCACATTTCTATTACTAATTATCTTGTTTTTTGAAAGCCGCAAATAGTCGCAGTACAGAAGTATTATCTGTGCCACACAGGTAATTACAAAACTCTGCTGGGGTTTTCCCATGCTCAGATTAAGGTGTATAATCTTAGCAGCCTGAATTACCATTCATGCTCTTCTTATACTGACCAGCTCAGGAACTTCCTGCACATCATCTGCGTGCCTGTAGCAAACACTATGAATACCCTTAACAAGGAACAGCTCTACATCTGTGTCTGTCTGCATTAATGCTTCACTTATTTTTTTTATTTTTTTTTTAAGAAGTTGGTTCAGTCCAAAAAGATTTATAAATAAAGATACATCAATTGCCCAAGTTTTCGTGGGAATTTACAAAAATCGGCAGCTTCAGCTACAGTGTTATTTTCGCTATGTACAAACTGAGCTCCAGGCCACTCCCTGAATTGTTAAACATCAAGACAAAATCATTTGCTTCATTAGTATATTCAGCTCAAAGTTAGAAAACAAAACTGGCACTGTAGGAATGTTACAGTTTGTATCTGATAGCTTCACACTTATAACTGCGCTGTATATCTGACATAAAGACATTTTGAGACACAAAGAAAGCTCTTAAACAAAGACATTAATGTACACGCACCAGAGACTATGGGAGTAATTATCCTATCAAAAAGGTTTAATCTAAAATCCCAAATTAAGTTTGTTTAAAAAACCCTATTTGTCACTCAGACTGCTGAGCTACAAAAAAAGTGTGGAGGCAAGTGTACAATCTATAGGGCAAGCACAGCCGATTAGAGGCTCTCGAACCAAATAGTACTAAAATCCACGGAAGTGAAAACAGCGGCCGAAATGGGATGTAGGAATGTTAGCTGCATTGCTCACGTGCACCACGATCAGTCAATACCATCATCAATGTCCTTCCTATTTAAACCATCATTTTTGTTAACGTATGACAAGTTATTTACAATGACTTTAAGATAAATTTGGGAACGTGGAAAAACAGATGCTAGATGAAGTGCAAGCACAAATTAATTGTATTGCTAACTGCGAAGCTTTCAAATATCATACACCAATCTTTTTTTTTTTCAATCTGCTTTAAAAATCTACAATTGATCCTTTATTTGACTTTCAAAATTAAATCTTTCTAGTGCATTTAAAGCATTTTTCATCTTTTCTCTTAGATTCCAGGGGGACTGACTCCCTCCCCCCCCCTCTTTTTTTTTTTAAAGAAATCTGATATTCTTGTGTAATAGTAGGACTCCAGGAACTGCGGCTCTGGCAAAAACCACCACTTCCAAAGTATCCACTCCATGAGAATAACTGGTTATACTGTGTAATAACTGGTAACACAATCTGTCTTACCGCGTAACTTTAAACACAAGTATTTGTAAGGTCCAAGGCACTGTTTTAAAGCCTAAACATAAGTTAGAGTAGATATCTGCAGAGACAGAAGTCAGTTTAATACGTGAAATTTAATGAAGGAAATAATAAAAATAATAAAGATGTAAGGAAAACATCCATAGTGCTAAAATTAAAATGTGGGTTTTGTGCAGCTGCTGTCAGGTTGCCGCTTTGCCAGACTGGTGAATCGGTGTTATATATTGGATTGCTACATAGGTGAAGTAGGTCAGCACTACAGCCTATGTCACACCTCCATACGCCATTTGCTATTAAGAAGTACTACGTTTGCATATTCAACACATGGGATTCTTTCCAAAGAGACTGTTTTATCTGGGTAGTATGACTTTTTCCTCTTCTGCGTAGAAGACTTTCCTCCATAAATTTTGTAGGCAGAAAGAAATCACAGGCAACTATGCAATTCTTTAAAAGAAAAAAAAAGAAAAAAACAACACCCCCCCCAAAAAAAACAAAAAAACCCCAACCAACACAACCCTAACCTTTGTTGTAATACTGCAATGAGTGAATTTATGAAAACATTCCCAGCAATGAACATTGGCATTGTGGTCCAGTCTTGAGCTTTACGAACGTATTTGCCGCTGCTCCTGTAAGAAACATTAATTGCATTTCCGTGCAACAAGCCGGCTTCCTTTTGCCAAGCACAGTGCAGACACCCTCTGGGAAGCACCACGTTAAGTCAAATCCCACTTGCTCATCTCCGGCCATGGCAAACAGAGCTGCTTTCTGGAGTTCCCACAAACAGGGTGAAGGGCAGAACTGGTAGAGNTGGAACCTAATGGGAGCCCATTAAACGGGTTTTGGAAGCCCATTAAAAAGCCCTACACCTCCTTCTTTCTTTTCACTTGCCAGACCCCAATTTTCCAGGGCTTCCCCTGAAGACCCTTCGTTCTTTCACGCAGGATAAATAATGAATTCTCCTGCTAATCCTTTGACATTATTGCACGGATTTATGGCTACCTTTTGCCAGTTAAGGAGCCAAGGAATGTCTGAAGTCACAGCATGAGCTAGAGGCACTACGAGCACTCAGGTGCTGCGGCAGCACCAACACTGGACACAAGCCATGGGAAGAGTCTCATAGCTGGGCTCATCAGATGGGAATAATGACCACAGCCGTGGTCTCCTCAAACTGAAATAAAGTAACCCGGCCTCCTAAAAACACGGAGGAAATTATTTCAGAATAACAGTAGCATAAAATAGTAAACCCATACCCAGGAACACACAACTCCACCTCGACTCTGCACAGCCCTTCCTCCCACACCCAGCCAAACGAAGCAGTAGAAAATTTTATTTCATATTACCAGAAATTGTTAGGCTTTTAAATCTATTTTCTTTAGCTAACCACAGATGGAGCAAGCTCAGTTTTCCAACAGCACCGGTAGGAGACAGAACAGATTTTTAACTTCCATGAGGTCCCTCCGCCTCATGGATATGTCACAGTCATCTGAAGACTCTCTTTGCTTTGCCCATAAAACTTGCTTTTGTCTGCTGTTGTCTATGATCATTCCCTTCTCTACTATCTGAAGTTACATTTTGCGATGGAATATCTGAGCAAGAAACCAAATCCTCTGGTACTTCCTTTTATATAAGTTTAGTTATCATAACAGCATTGATTTTGGAAGCATGCTTGCCCAAGAAACTCAACAGATACAAAGACCGTAGCCAGATCACAATCCGTTTACAGCTGCCCAGTACCTGATGCTGTTCAAAAGCTCCAGTTTCTGTGATTTTTGCACTACTTATCCAATCAGTGCGACAAGATGAGGTGTCACTCTCTTCGCGTTAACTACTGCTCAACACATAAAGCCTTAACTAAAAGGAAAATGGAACACAGGATTATTGGGAAGAAAAATAAGACAAATGCTGTTAGCATCCCTCACTTTCAGATCATACATGCAGCATTCGGAAGTAACAAGTGTCTGAACCTGCGCAGCGGCAGCAGAAGAGTCACAGAATCACAGCCCAGCCCCGGAATTTGTTCGGGTTTTGAGCTAAACTTTCTCCTTTATGACTTTTTAAATCAATCTTGTCTGAAAAGTGCGGGCTGCCTAACCTGGTATCAATTACCACCTTCCCCCCAGAAAAGAAAAATCTAATTTGTAAAGCTCTATTTATCATATTTTCTTAGAGCGATGTAATTCAGTGCAGTGATTTCAAGGACTTCTCCTTTTCCAGGCGCAGGGGAAGGAGGCAGCCAGGTCCTCTGACGCCGGTCCTGGGTGGCACGTAGAGCAGACATGCACCAGGGTGGGAAACATTGAACTTCATCCTCAAAAAGTATCAAAAGGCGACTTCATTAAACCTAAAGATTTTTGCAGTGAGGTAACAGCTTATAGTGTATTGCAAAGAGATATGAGAAAGGGCAGATTTTTCTTATCTTTTGTTATTGGAATTGACCCTCAGGGTCCTTAGGCCTTGGTGAGAGCTTAAGCAAGCTTAGATCAAGGAAGGATTTTGAAATTGAATTTATTCAGATTAGCAAGACCTTCCATGAGAGGATTTACTCTCAACAAGCTGTTGCCAACTCAGAGCTTAGAAAGCCCAGCACATTTTACTGATTTACAATCAACTTTTTTTTAAAAAAAAAAAAAAAAACAAAACCAAAACCAACAAGGCTCACCTCATTAACATGTTTGCAATCAACATTCACACAGTATCAAAGATTCTCTGCCAAATGTTTATTTATAGCTACTTTCCTTGGATGTCCAGATCATTTTCATTCAGATGACATTTCAGGGTTTTAGAAAAAAAAAAAAAAAATATACTGCAACTAATGATACAGGGGGAAGCGCAAGAGGATGAATACAGCTGCAGCAACGAAAAAGTGCTCGATTAAAATGAAAGCCACTTCTCAGTCACTACTTCATTTCATAATAAAAACAGATCCAGGCATCATATAAAAATAAATTTGCACTCTGGCACTTCATGTATTTATTTCAATATTTATTTCTCTGAAAGAGTGAGATACTTGTTCCCATTTGTGTCTTGCAGACCTGTAAGGCACCCAGAGCTCTCAGTCCCAATCGTAACAATTCAGCCGGGAGCAGTTTTACAAGCGAAATCCAAACAACACTCCAATCACTCGGCATTTTTGCCATCCACTGCACTGGGTCAGGATTTTACCCCACAGCTCCAAAATAAAATTGGCGCGGTTGAAATTCGGTATGTGCTTGCACTGGGAGCTTTCTCTCTGCACATTGGCAGAGGAAGGAGATGCGGCGGGGGAGGACTTGCTCAGAGACCATTTCTTGGTTGACTTCTGCCAACGCGGGTGCAACGTCACCGACACATACAGGAGAAATGCCTATTTTAGCAGAAAAGGGGTTTGTGCCCATGCCAAATGAGTCAATGGCATCTCAGAGACCTGCATCAGGGCTACGAATTCCACACGTACTGTGTACAGATTCATACCTCCTCCACTCTGGTGGAAACCTGAAGGACGACAACAATGACTGCCACCAGCAGGAAAGCACGGGTGGAAACCCACCCCTCTCTGGGGGCGTTTGAGGGTACAACCATGGGAACTTGACTCTCTGGGTCTAGCACCTACTTTTGGGCCTCAGTCATTGAACTGTAACAGTCTACCTCATCCAAATTCTGTGCAACTTGGGCTAAACAGTAAATATCACTTTGGGGTGTTTTGTTTTGTTTGTTTGTTTGTTTTTTAATTACAGAGTAAAAACCAGAACAATACTGAAACATTTGTTGCAGCTCCACGATTCTCTAATTTCTTCCGTGGTTGAACCTCGGAAGCGTATTTTGTACTTCAATTCTTGTTGTGAAAACCTAACAGTTAAAAGGCAAAATTGGATTAAACACACTCAAATGGTGCAAGGGACCAGACACTATTGCAACACTTGCTAAGGGTTATTGCACTGAATCGGTGCAGTAACTATTTTACACAGGCTTAATTTCCTCAGCACATATAAATTACTTTGCATGTAGCAGTTCTTACTTTATTTCTCTGGCTACACCTGTGTTCCTCAGCTCAGACCTTTATGGTTTATTGGCATAAAAGGAATAAAAAAAAACCCTGCAAGTCTGTACCTTTCTGACTGGAGATTTTGCACAGTGTTTATCCCAAATAATCTCTCGGTTTTGAAAATCTAGCAAGCGTAGTTTTATACATCTTCCTTAGAGAAATCCTTTAATTTAATTCTGTAAAATATTTTCACACCTCTAAAGAGGGGTTTTTTAAACTGAAAAATGTGGGAGAAATATCAAGGAACGTTAAGAAATGGGACAGGGAATGTTATCAAGGAACGTTTCTATATAAAGAAAGCTCAAAGCCTGCGGGAAATTTTGTAACGACTTGATTTTATTTTTTAATGCATTGCTTTCACATATTTCTAATTCTGATTTAGTTTTGCTCCTTTGAAATCAAAGAGTTAACTATCAAGTTTTATCAAATGAGTACTAAAGACCCGGATAACATTTTTTTAAATGGAAGATGTTAAGAGAAACTACTACAAAAGACTCACAAGTCAACTCTTCCCTACAGCTCCCTTCTAACTGGGCTGATAAAGACACCTGTGAACTAGAACAGTTACTAAGATGAGGTCTCAGCCTCTCCACTCCTGGTGTCTGCAATATTCATGTTGCCAAAGAACTTTCTTCCAACGACTGAAGAACAAGTAGAAGTTCAGTAAAACACACATATACGTTTCTTTGCATTACTGAATAAGCTGTACTTTTTAAAATGAAAATAAACTGTTTTTTTCCCCCAGACAAATGAGATTTACTTTTTTTTCTTTTAAGAGTCTATATATTTTGTGCCAGCAGCAATTTCTGAAAAATCATCTTCACTGTTGCATGGTGTGTGCTGAATCTGCTTAAGGTACACGGGATTCCCCTTTGCCCTCTTCCAAAGTGTGCACACGCATATGTTACCGAAGCCAGGTTTGGCAACTCTTGCAAATTCTAATTTTGTATACTTGCCTAACTCTAAGCCCATTGTACGCGGTATTAGGCCCATTTCTTGTCAGAAAGATTACTGTTGTATGTATACTATCTTAAATGGTCTTTTTGTGACCTCGCTCTGTACCCTGAAACAAATAAAGCAGGTTTTTGTGTTTTGGGTGGTTTTTTTTTTTTTCTCCTGATGGGCGTACTAGGAGTTGGGGGGAGGAAAAAAAAAAAAAATCATCATTACACATGCGGTGCACCAAGGCACACAGACTTCCTTGTGACCGTATTTAAAGAAGCGGGCACAAAGAAATAGTCATTGCAGCTACAATAGGGGAAATCTAGTATGCATTTCCAAGGAATCACATTTTGGGGAGAATTACAGAATAATTACACATATGCTTAGATCACGAGCATTCAATGAAGCGGACAATATTTTGAGGATTTAAGATGTTGGTGTTGTGGTCGTCTCTAAGAAACCAGGATAATTCAGACATTCAAATGCAAAAATGCACCATTTGGAGAGTGTAATGCGGTCTGTTCTGGTCAGTGTTACAAATTCGGAAAGGATTCCCTGGCTGCAGACATTAGCCACTTAATACTTAAATCTGTTTCCAAATGTAAAGCATACAACAAAAGTGGTTTGCATTAATGAAATGTATCCTAACGCTGGCGGAGTGACACATTTCATTAATGTGTCACATTACCGATGGTAAATAATTACAACAGATATGCCTGTCTTACAGCTTGGTAAGACCCACAGATGAAATATTGTTTAACTAATTATGCAATAAACCCCCATCTCGGTCCCATCATTTTCTAGCCGTAGACTGAGCTAATTTCATGCTGACGTACGCGATCGAACTTCTCAGCCTTAAAGCTACGATTGCAGCCGGCTCAGTCCTGTCGATCTGATTTCTGCTAGTACAACGAGCATATCAGGCCGTGATAATTGTCAACCGCTAATGAACTGTTAGGAAGCGCCAGCAGATGAATGCAAATATGTTTTGTTTTTCCCTACCAGTGTCGCAACACAGACCGTTGCCCTTCGTGCTGGCTGTGCTTGTAAATACAGAGAGATGATACCACATATAAATTTAAGAAACTTCACATTGTTCTGTCTAATATTTCAGCAAAGCAAGACCACTGCAACCTAGATGGCAACACTTTGGGATAAATAAAATACCGAGACATTATTTAGAGTATAGTAGAGAACCAGCATCTAGCTCTGTTTTACCTGTCTCCTGCTTTCTTGGAGTGTACTTCAACGGTCTTTAAAACACAAGGCAGGTTTTGCTCCTCTACATCTGGTCTCATTATAATTGAAGGGAAAAGAATAGCATCATCGGTATGCAAAGGATTATTATAGCATTATTTAGGCAACCCAGGTATTCTTCAGTCATCCAGGGAAGAATAAGTGTATCATTTTAACATCTACAATCTGCTATAGCCTTTACAAATAAGGAAAACAATGGCCATACGCTGAAAACTCCTACTCAGATGAGCACGCTGTAGCACTTACTGGGGCTACTGGTATGACAGGAGCCTGCTTTGAAAATTATATAGACTGAGGGACTGATTCTGCAAAGTCTTGATATAGTGCTTCTTTATGGCAAGAACAGCCTCTAGAGAGGGGCACAGCAGTGCTGGAAAACCGAAGGAAGATTTTTCCACAGCGAGGACCCCGTTCTGTCGTTATCGTTAGGGAGGCAGCAGTATGCTGGCTCGACATTTGAAGGCTCAACTGCCACAAAAACGCAGCGTAAGCAGAATAGTTACCATCCCTTCGGAGCCCTCTGTCCAGGCAATACAATGCATCGGAGACAATTCCGCTAGCTCTTCGCCCTTTTCCAAGCAATTAGGACAGAGTTCCCTTCATCTATATCGTGGTTTGATTAACCTCTTTGGTCTTCCCTGGTTGTGGGCTTTAGCCATTTTCTGTAGCATTGAGGTTTACAGGTTTTGTATCAAATTAATCTAATTAAATTCATGACCGTAAATTAAATTAAACATATGATAAACAAACCCCCCACAAAACTGTCTTATACTGAAAATCACAGGATTTGAGCCCCTGAGGAGCCTGATAAAAATGACCGATTTTGATCATTTTAGGCTTGAGAGATTTTACTTTTTAGTGGACTACTTATATCTTGATGCTTCTTGGGAGAAGGGAAGAAATTAACAGACTTCACAAAGCTATTAAAAAAAACCCAAAACAACAAAATCGAAGAAATGAACCCCCCGCCAAACCCACAAAACTTCAGGTTTCTCATACACTGGTGATGTATTTCTGCCTATCAGGAGATAAAGACTGACCAAGTCACTTGGGAACAGTGAGCCATCTTCTTTGCAGCTTTGATTTTTTGGACTTTTATGTAGTACAGGGATAATACACAAAAGGAAAGGAAAAGGAAACAAAGACAACAAAGCCGATAATCAGCAGCAGGTCCCTAATTCTATGCAACAGAGTATGAAATCAGCAACCTGTAAGGGTTCTTTTAAATCTAGTTCTTAATTGAAATTATTAAGAATAATAATAACCAGAAATAAAAAAAAGTAATTAAAAAAAAATCAACACCATGTGGACCATCAGGTCCATGTGAGTTGTGAAGTTCAAGGGAAGGTCACAAAATACGAGTGTGGAAATAATACATGTACAGGTAAGCAATTCACCTGAGGTTTTAGATGCAGAAAGTGTAAATGCCCTTAAAAATAAAAACCCAATATCTTTCCATAATAGAACATACAGAAAAATGTGATATAGGATACGTGCTGCAAAAAGAAAGAAATAGAAGGGAAGTTTCTAGATAAAAAGAGTGAACTTCATAATTAAAGACAGTTCTAAACATACGGTTACGTCTTTAGTGTTCTATTACAGGAGACTATAAATCAAGCAGAATTCACCCGACACATATACTTGGATTAAAAAGGTTTCTGCTTTGAATGTGGGTCATGGAACAAGTATGTACTCTAGTAAAGAGCCACTTGCTAGTGCTGTGATTCCCCACTGATCAGAATATGCCAAAGAATTGACTGATACAACCTCCTAATGGATGGAACTTGTTTTCCCCCAAAGTCTCAGTTTTTCTCTCTAAAATGTAGAATCCAGGGACTTGATGTATCTTGACGGATTCATTTTCGATTTGGTTGTGTTTTGCTGGCAACGACTCTTCACATGCATGCCGATTTAGAATAAGATTGTGTTGCTTAAGTCTCTTTATGTGTCAGCTTGGACAACAAGCACATAGTACTTACTAACCATTACTCAACAAGAGAATTATCAGTCAGTTACTTTCCAAAAATACTTTTCTATCCCTGTAGTCGTGTCACACTGTCATCCAACATAGTCTAATTGCATATTTTTAGTGTACTTTACTGCATCACAATGACTTCTGAGCAGCACCTTGCGTACTTCCATAGGTAATACCAGAGAGCTGAGAAACATTAATAAAAATCTTAACTACTGGGACACTGCATGGTTTAAGGCAACATAAGGTAGGGTTTTTTTTAACGTATGTCTTGTCAATTCAGGCTGCCTTGTTTTAGAAAGGACTGAACAAGCCTTTTGTCACCTCCTGTTCATTGTCTTTGCGGAGAGTCGTATCTCAGCCCAGTATCACGTCATCTAGTTTCTACAGCCCCAAACCCAGCACAGGGTGAACCCCGACCTCGCTGCTCTCACTGGAGCGGGGAGGATGAGCAGGGGGCAGGTGGTGGGTCATCCTCCATTCACACCACACAGTGCCTGGAGATGTGGTGTGCCAACACATTTCATCCTCAAAGGCCACAAACACGACTTCCCCAAGCACCGAGTAGACCTCGTACTCGTATCAAACCTGGTTGATGACAGTCATGGCTTTACAGCAAACATTTACAAAGCACTTCTAGGAGTGTTCCTACCTGCTGATCTTAAACATCTTCCTTTGCATCCTCTAAGTCTAATAAGAAGCGATTCCAAGCAAGTGTACAAGACTAAAGTAAATCTAGTGATGTTAGCCTAAACAGAAATAGTGATCATTTAAATCTAAAGAAATAGAATTAAATCTTTCCTGTAGTATCTGCACACTTTGAAGCAAAAGATGGAAACAGCTAGTGGATGTATGTAAAATCATCTGTAACAGTTTACTCTTCCTACTGTGCCTAATAGTATTTTGGTGCCTTTATTATTAGTAAAGCACAGGAGTAGCTGTCTGGGCAGTTTATGTTTTCCATTAGCATTTTTGCAGTGTGCTGAAAGATTACAAATAGGGAAGAAACAGAACATGAATCAAGGCCTGGCTGTCAGACTAGAGGAATGAATATGGGAGCCTGATTTAATTTCATTTTCACGGAGAGTAAAACTGCTATGTAATTTGGTAGCTCAAGTCTTCCCTTAGGAGACATCTGTTAGGTCCTGTGATGCTTTCACTTATGCTAGCTTTATGCTTTAGTAGCTGCTGACTTGAGTGGAGTTACTAGCACCAGCATAGCTGCATAGACAGCCAACTCCATTCGTTCCAGTCTCAACTGGAAGCACTCCATGGGAAGAAATACGTGGCTATGTACCAGCAAACAGAGTAGCAGCCTCTGTCTCATACTTGCTGGGCCTACATTGTTGCCTCAGAGAAGCCAGATGCTATTTCTTCCTCTCTTACTTGGAGGAGTCCATCCTTTCCATCAACAGCTAAAAGAATTTCACAGTTCAACCTCAAACTCATTAACTAAATAAAATTTCTGCTGGAACACCCAGCATTCTCACGTGTTTGTTGTTTGCCCCATTAGGTTGATGGGATAGTGCAAGCGAGGACCCTTGTGCAGCAGTCACAGCATCAGCTGGAACTTGAAAACATAATCATTGCATCTACAGGCTCCCCAACCTAAACCTGCCTGCGTTATTTTAACTGATGTTTCTCATAGCTGAGAGACATAGCAAACAGGAAATGTGTGGAACAAACCAGTATCATAGACTCATAGAATGGTTAAAGTTGGAAGGGACCTTAAAGATCATCTCATTCCAATCCCCCTGCCCGGGGAAGGGACACCTTCCACTAGACCAGGTTGCTCAAAGCCCCATCCAACCTGGCCTGGTGTTTAACAAAGAAAAACTGTAACGCATTCTAAACAGGATTTATCCAGGTCTTAATGCGGCTTGGCCATCCCTTGACACAAAAAAGTCCGGAGGCTTGGGAAAGCAACTTTGTATTATCACACCCCCAGTGGCAACCAAGGCTCCATAGGCTCTACTGTGGCTTCCACATTCTCAGTATAAATAGACGGGAAAGGTCTCCAAGCCTGGCTCAGTTTACTCAAGGTGTCAGCCAGCCAGGACGTGTATTTCATTAGGCATGAGTGCAATGTCATCTGCACCTCTCACAAAGCCACAGGGAAGTGCAATGGCAACAGGGATAGAAACATCATCACCTCTGTGTCAGAGATCAGCAAAGAAAACATGTAACTTTGGTTACAAGAAGTCAGAAGTTTTCTAAGGTCGCTCAGAAACACCCTGTTAACTTATTGTGGGTTAAGGTCACGGGCACATCCGTCTGGCACATGAAATGAACAGTTTCAAGTAAAGGATGTCATATCCATCCTAACCCACCTGCCTGTTTGTTAGGATTGTATGTGCAAACAGTCCAGGTAACGTACTGGAAAAAACTGTAACCTAGAAATATTTGGAGTTACGTGTCTGTCTGGTACTAATCAACACAGCACTACATTTATTCAATAATGGCTGAAGATCTAGCCCTGCAAATATTTATGTGCCTTCCAAGTACCCAAAGCCTTAAACATTGCATTCAGTTCACATTTCATTCCATCAATGCCCTGAAATGTAATAAAACACCACTCAGATGCCAACCAGTAAACAGTTAAAACACAAGAAACCTGTACGAGTTCTATTTTGTTATAAACGTGTAACTAATAAACAACCCAAAACACGCTATACAGATTTCTCCCCAAGAAAATCTTGCTGTGGAACAAAGGGCACTGTAGCGCTCCGTAATTTGGCTGGCTTTTCACGCTTTCCCTATTCTTCTAGTGAGAACTTAAGCCATGAAATTTCTTTTTTGTTAACGCAAAGACATGGTAATGTCAAGCATTCATGACCATAAGCATGGAAAATTGATGAAATTACAGTGTGTTCAGGAAAATAATACGGTGATGAGAGAAAGAATCTCTGCTTGTATCTGCGTCCTGGTGGCAGCTTTTTGAACAGGTGAACATTTTTTCCTCCCTCTGGGCAAAACATCTTTTTGCATGAATACATCAAATAGATGCCCATGGAGAAAGGTCAAAGGGAAATAGTCACGCAAATAATTAAGATATGAAGAGGCCGTGTATTAAGTTCACTAATGCTTTCCACTGTCTTGTTTGTTAAGGTGCACCTTTCAACTTGACACAAGATAGCGCGTGCAAAGCTCCATGAAAATGGAAGATGACTGAGCTGGGCTTCTTATTGCCAAAAAAAGAGGAAAGGCAGAGTATGGAGAACAGGGTAGCCCTCTTCCAGAGCTCCTCACAACCTAGCAGGGGCCACCTGGAAGCCTTCCAACCCATGTTTCCATGTCTTCTGCGCGCTCCTGGCACGTCACAGGTTTGGTCCTGCAGCTACAGTGGGGTCTTCACGCACCTTGCTCCCCCATTCACCCCCTAGGTGAATAAATATATAAATGCACAAAGCCCAAAGGTCATACATAACATCACCTTAAGTAATTCTTGAAAGAATCAAGAATCGCTTGAAAAACGCAGCCGCCATTTTCCTCAGTAGAGGACATCATCTTAAGAATTTAATCAGTAAAATGGAAAGCTAAAATTAAAACTGGAAAACTAGGCAAAAAACAAGAAATCAATCAAGAAAGCAAATTGGAGAGCATGAATACAGGTGAACATCCTCAAATAAAAGTCCATCAGCATCATCTCAGATCAGTGAGAGCACTTGGTTGAGTCCCCAGACCCAGCTCTCCTATTGACAGGAGCTCTTCCCCACGTGAATGAAGGAGCGTAGACTTCATTTGTGTGCGAGTACGTGTGTGAGCTCCCAACATTGCAGCATACTGTCCCTGGGAGTAGGTGTTTCTTTGATACAGAGCAAAGCCCACGGCTCTGTCACCTTTTGGCTGGCACCTAGCCTTCAGCATAGACCAATGACCTAGGGCACTTGGTCATAAATAGAATACTACCCCGGGAGGGGATTGCTTTGCTGGAAAGATATTTATCACGCTAATTTCTGACACTTCCAGGGACAGCATCTCCTCCTCTAAGAGTACTCTGGGAAAATCTGCTCTTTCCTGTTTTCTTTCTAAAATTATTCTTTCCATTAAGGGCATACCCTGTTTTTAAATGAACAGCTGCAAAGAATCACAATGACCACGTTGGAAAAGTAAAAGCGATCCGATATTTACACGATTTCCAAACTATCTTCTAAATCCAATTTATGGGGGCAGGAAATGCTTCCAACTATTTCTTTGAAATCGTGATAATAATTTGTAGTTACTTATATATGATTTCTCAGTCCTATGAGAATTTCAAGTTTTCAGGTCTTCTACAAAGGTCTGTTGTCCCCCCCCTCTTCCCTCCCCAGGTAGACAGAATACACTCTTATCTTTTATGTGTCCTATCCATGCAGTAGGTATACAAGTATTTAGGAAGGAGCAGTACAGTGACAGACCTCTCTCCCAGACCCTAAATGTTTGTCTTTGGTATCTGAAAGCAAGATTTTCTGTGACTGGAACTCAAGACCCCATTCATTAACGTGAAAGTAGATACCTGACCGCGAATTTCCCTACGGGTTTAGCTGCTGCAGGCTGACACAAAGCTAAGATTCAGTTTTGTTTTAAGGCAGCGCCTGGGTTGCCATAAGTGGGCTTCTCGTTCAGCCTGTAGACATCAGCCCCGCAACAAAAGCTGCTCTTTCCTGGCCCGGCTTTCATCCGCTCGCCAGAATCAGCCACCTGAGCCTGACACATCCCAAGGTTTCCTCGCTGGGGATATTTTCCTGAACTTCCTAGCCAAGCAAATGTAGGGCTCGTTTTCTGCCAGCTGCTATCATACCACTACTCTTTTAAAAAGCAGAAAACCTTTTTGCTCACTTTTTAAAGTCACCTCTTACTGCTTTTCTCCGCAGGTCTGAGGACCAGGGCTGTTTTCTTAAAAGCTGAGATTTGGATATATTCAGATGGCTCCAGTTGTACCTCACATCTCCAGGTCTGCCATAAAACCGGGAGAAGCAGCAACACCACAAAGTCTTACACAATTTTTGCACCTGGAAAAAGTAGGAGTGAAACTTTGTCGTGTCACATAGTCACGCGCTACCTCCCCCAGGCATTAGGTAACTCCACAAAGGTAGATGCCAAACAGGGAGAAGTCCTGTCCCAACCTGCCAGCACACAAGCTAAGGGCCAGGAGATCTGCACAAACGCTGCGGGAATCGCAAGTTGTGTTTTACATCGCCGATGTCTTCCTTAACATCACCTTTGTTGTGCTCATGCTCATGTTGCCCTCTCGTGGCTGCTTTGATGAAAAAGCAGGACCCACCTCAACCAAAGCACGACTGAACTGTCATAAGAAATGTGGGTTTGGAAGTTTAAGACCAGCGTTTTACCCCTAAGAGTGATCCATTATAGCAAGGGGGGTTATTCTGTTAATTCTACCAACAACTTTACATATTTCAGTCCTAATTACCATAAAGTCCAATGACACAGAAGGAGGCGGTGACAAGCGAACTCCCTGCCCGGAACGGCCACGTCCAGCTCAGCCTGCAGGCTCCTGTGTGACATTTGAACCTTGCTCTGCTGCCTGCCCCTCTTTTCCGATGAGGGAGGAGGAGGAAGGGAAGCTGAAGGCCAGGTTAATTGTTCAGGCCATCAGAGTCCTCGCCAGCGCAGACCGAGCACCACCAAAGCGCGACTTGCCTGCTCCGCTCGCAGCAAGGGTGGGTTACCCTCCCCACGCCGTGTGCTTTCCGAGCATCTCTCCCCATCCCAGCCCTCCCAGTGCTGGCATTCTTACGTTATAGATCATATTAAACACATTTGTATATTTTTTGTGGGTTTGTTCCACTGCTATATCTCAGCAGGAGAAGTCAAAGGGCTTCTCTTACTGGTGTCAATGAGTTTCCTTAGATCAAGTCCAAGCACGGGAAGACCCGCAAATTCTCAGCTAAAGTTTCTCTTGGATGCACAAGTGTGAAGCCATTGAAAGTACAGTCGGGTTGGCTAACCAAGCCTGCCAAAGTCAGAAGAACTGATCTGTAAGGGTACGACCAGTAACTGACAGCTCCCGTAGCAGCCGGGGCCCCAGGAGATAGAGTCAGGCGGTGACTGCCGCTCTCCCTTGTCCCAAGCCATTCAAGCCCAGGCCCTCAAAGCCGTATAGCTTTCTCTAATGCCTGCTGATTTCACCCGCAATTAGCTGGCTTACTAAATACTCTGGAGATGAGCCTTAATCTCTTGGTGATTCAGTGATTAAGCTAGAAAGTATGGATAAGCTCTTATAATCAGAAGGCGTTGTAAGGAAGAACACTTAATATACATGAAGCATAGTTACTGTATTCAAGAATAAAATAAACTTAGTTTCAGCAACAAAAAAAAGCATCAGGATGTGATGCTCAGGAAAATAAAAAAGATGCGGTTTCATTTTTGAGGGTTTTTAGTTCTTATTAAAAGCTATTTAAGCTAATTCAGAAAGACTGATAATTGCTTTAAACTGACAGAGTGCCAGAAAAAGGAGGAGCCAAAAAACCATAACATTGTCAGAACTAGACAAAAAAACACTCTCCATCTGTCTTTCGACCTGACAATATACTGAAACTATTTTCCCCCAACTGTTTCTGGAGCAGATGCTGTTGCATTTCTCCCTGTACACACAAAGAAAGAAAATAAACACTGTTCACAAATAAGTACGCAATCCTCCTGTGCTATGTGACACTTACCAAGAAAAAAAAATGCACATAGAAAACAGGTGTGAAAGCATATTAATTTATAACCTCACGCAAAACTAATACGTAGCAAAGAAAGTCTTCATACAGTTGCTAAAGCAATACTACAGCTTCTACTTCTTAAGCCACTAAGTAGACATCAGTTACGTTTCGATTCCACCATTACTGGAAAGAGACAGAAAGTTAACTGGAAGAGTTTCCGCTTCAAAATTCCCTTTTAAAAATCTCTCCCTGGAAAGTCTGTCATTTCTTAGAGCTCTCACTTCTGCAAATGCACGAGAAGACACACAACAGATGCCTACGGACAGGAAACTGGATGAAGTCTCTTTGGTCTAGAAGGACAGAAGAAGAATTAGAAAGTGTCTCAATTCTTCCTGGTTTGTTTCAAAAGCAGTTGACAAATTTTTGTGGGGGGAAATTAATCTTGTTAATTGGCAGGTCATGACATATTCAAACGTTCAAGATCACAAGTCCCTGGCTTTACCCAAACTCACTGGGAGACGAAAGAGGACTTGTAACAACTGGTCCCTAGAAAAGAAGCTTTCCTTTTTTATAGTGTGCTGTTACTCTGTGAACCAATGGATGTTTTTCCTCATGGATTACTAATTAAAACCTGAATTAAGTCTACCAAGAGCGACAAGGTAATTTAGTTGGAGGAGGAGCATATTGCTGAACCAAGGGTCACCAGCAGCAAGAAAGCAACCTTAAACATGGGGTGCCTTGGCGAGCTCTTGTAGGTTCCAGATGATGACCCTATCCTAATAAATCATAATAGAGTAGAGATAATGGTCTTTCCATTCTTCTTTAGCGTGAGAAGAAAATTGGCGAGTTTAGAGTGAGCATGTGAATGTCTTTAATATCACATACCATCGTCATCATCATGGAAGAATTATTTTCTCCACCCCTGCCAAAACATATGAAATTGGATCTCATAATCTGAAGCAATCACTAGTGGGGAAGCACTGGAGTGTTCATAAAATATATAGGCCAGTTCCCAAACAATTCATTTTATTGATAGGCAGTGGAAGTGGGATTTTGTTTCAGGAGCCAAATCCTCCTCCACAAGAGGAAACATTCCTTTGTTACATGTTCTGGCAAAAATTACTGCGCATAACACCACTGAGAAGCTGGGCAGAGTTTGTAGATTCATAAGGACCGAGAACCACCTTGCACTTTTTTGTCCCTCTAGCAGTAGTGCTCTCCATGTAAAATCATCTGTGGTTGTCAGTGCTTTGTAACACTCACTCTGATTTTGATTTAAAGCTGTCCTCAAAAAACAATTTGAAATCTTTAAAATCCATTATGAACAACCCCCGGAATACAGTAGTCACTCCCAGCAACTCTGCAGCACTTCAGCTGAACTATAGCAAAAACAATTTGTCACAGCAACAGCTGAAACAAGATGTGTCAGCAAGATGAATGTCTTGTTCATCCACACTGCAATGCTGATCGGGACTTGAAGGAAAAAAACCCAAACCAAACAAAAACAAAAAATCAGTCCACTTCCAGCATATGTCAGGCAAGAAGAAATACTAGTGATTTAACTTCAGTGAAGATGGATAAATGTCTGTATCTCATCAGGTTTCTTAAGTATAATCCCTGGCTAAGTAGAGCATAAAACTCCCGACCCAAGTCAAGTCTATTCATTCATATTCAAGACCATTAAATAACACTTAGGCCGGCATTCTCCAAACACCCAAAGTCTCCGTTGGGGCAGCTCCTTCTTTCTAACATAAACGATTAGAGGAAACGGACTTTCCAGAGGGCTCACACTCTGAATGTATTTTTGGATTCCATATTTATTTTCTTGCAGTTATTTAGCATCTATTTTAATTGCTAAGTACTAGCCCAACATAGTTTTACAAACCGAGCCTGGGTCTCACTAGCCAAATTAGATCGCTCTCATCCTGTGTATTTTCCTAGTGTAGCAGGCTTTGATGTCAAAATTTCATCCATCATGCTAAAGTAACTACAGTTCTGTAAAAGCAGAAGACAGCATATCTTACTTCATGGAAGTAAATGTATACCTCTATTTGCCTCCCAGCATTAGATATGACTAGAAACAGCTCAATTTCCACAGCCTTTGGCTCAGTTCACTCAAAACGCGCTCACTGAATTCCAGAAAACCATTTTTGGACCTCTACCAAACATCTTGCGGCCAAATGTGAGTGAAAGCAAGTTTTGATTGGTTTTAAGTTTTGTTTTGAAACATTCGGTCTGCTTCTGCAAGCCTTACATTGTCTGTTTTCTCCCCCTAATGACTTCCCTTTGCTAGCAGTATTCTGATAAATTTACTGTTTATGTATACTCAGCTTCATTATCTTACTCCTTTCCTCGGTCCATCTCTGTTCCCGTCCAGCACAAACCTAAGATTGGTCCAGGGTGCTGCTTTCAACTGAGTTCCAAACCATATGAAATTTGGACTTGACTGATATGGAAAAGCGGATGAGGCATACTCTTAGTCTGAAGAGAGAACAGACAAAGCAGAGATGTCCCATGTGGCCTTTGCCATGACTAGAAGGAGGAACCATTGCAATTTCTTGCCCTTGGTTCCCAATTTCCTAAGAAATTTGTGGCTTGCCTTGGACAAGCAGAGGAACAACCTGTTGTAGGTGACCCTGCTCTGGCGGGGGGGTTGGACTAGATGATCTCCAGAGGTCCCTTCCAACCCTGACTATTCTGTGATTCTGTAACAGAGACATCTGTTCCAACTAGATTTGTTATTATTTGTTATTACTTTGTTATTAACTGACTCAGTAGGATTCTTTTTACGCTCCTTCATGTTCCTCCTGCCTTGTTACCCTTTCCTTTGCTATACAGTTTTTCTCTTACAACTCTTGAATACCCCAAACAGAAAAAAATAAATTAATATTGTCTTGGATGAGTCACTCAAGTTTCTGCGCTAGATCTTTGTTCTAGTTTGAGGCAAGACTAAACCACGACAATCTTAGACCTAATCTGTCTATCCATCCCATAGAAACATCCATACAAAGTCATGTGTTATGAAGCTTTAATCCCATTCTTCTTTCAGCACCACTAGCATACAAAATTAATATCAAATGCCTTTCTGTTAGCTTCCCCAACTCACAGGTATCACAACTCTCAAGATTTATTTTTTTCCTAGCATCTTAATCCTCCATCCTACGTGTCAGATTCAGAAGGAGACTAGATAATGAGGGCAGTTGCCTTTAAACTTCATGTGCTTCGTGCGACCTGCAATAGTGTTATAAGGGTGCAAAAGCTCGCACACGCAGGTCTGCTCACATTTTGCCTTTTAAAACTCAAGGAGTAACTTTTGCAAGCTTTATGGAGTGTACAAAATAATAATTCCTAATAATAATAGTTCCTAATAAGCTTTGGCAGTTTCATACATTGAGGAAGGATGACATAGCTGATTTCTGAGGAATCGCTGCTCCCAGTCCCCAGTGTTGGAGAGGAGAGGGTGGGAGCGTGCCGCCTCAAACTGTCTGAGTGTTACAGGCCTGGGGGAAGTACATCGGGATCAAAAGACATTTTGTTAAATTAGTTTTATTATTATTATATAAAGTCCAAGAAATCTTCCAAAGCAAGGAAGTTTTCCTTGAAATGTTGAGCTTTAGGGGTATTTGGGCCCTAAAAAAAAAATCCCAAATCCTCATCATAATTGGTTTCATCATATATATGACCTAAAAAATCATCCCCGGTGTATTAGCCCAAAATAATAATAATTAAAAAAAAATTAGAAAGTTCCAACTTTTTGCCCTTTCTGACAGAAAGGCCATTTTGACCACCTGATGGGCCCTTGGGGTTAATTAGAAAATCCCCATCAAGAGCTCAGAGGCCAATATCAGCTGTCAAAATCCCACATTCCCCTCTTTCACCTCTTTCAAGTGCAAAACAACCTGTGTCTGAAGATGTGCCAGAGAATAAAAGGGCACACCACAACCACTGTGGGCTCTGACTTAGACCTATTCATGGCCTCACTACTATGAATACAGCAAAATCTCAAATGAAAGTTTTAATCTCCCCACCGCATTCAATCCAAAGAGAAAAGGGCTTCCCTTTTAACAATTTCCCCCCTTAAATCTTTTGTGTTGCTCTGCTCCTGAAAAAGCCGAGATTTTGCTCAGCCCCAGCAAGGGCTTTTTGCCATAGAAAGCGCTGCACCTAACCCCTTTGTGCTGACATAAGAGTAAAGGTCTGCTCCGACCAAAAAGTAACTAATGCAAAAGGCCTTCAGAAGGTCTAAATACAAACTGAACAAGACCAGAGTTAAAAGTGCAGGCATCTGATCTCACCCAGCTTGTCTCGCTTGCTCTCTTCTCGTGTCCCCAAAGGCACACGTTAAATGCAAAGATGAGTGGGACAAAACAAACGTGTTTTTTTTAAAAA
>VZSZ01009646.1:195093-237178 GCA_013398815.1 Ibidorhyncha struthersii
GGGGGGGGGGGGGGAAATAACCCAAGCTCTTCCATTCATCCTTCGGATAATGGAATTTGCTCCCTTTCGCCAGCATGTGAATAGCCTAACAAAAACAACTTGAGCTTTATAAATAGCTTTTCATGTCCATTTAATGAAAATGATTTGGGGAAAGAGACGATTGTGCCATCAGTATTCTCCCGAGGAGCCTGGCATGCCGTTGTGTTTAGTTTGAAAGTGTAAATCTCTTTTGTTCCAATAATATATGGCGTTAGCTGCTTGTCCTCAGTCTTTTTCTGTTAGTTCATTACTACACAATTACCATTCACGCTTCATTAGCATCTCTGTCTCTCTTGGGGAGGTTCCCCCCCCCTTTTTTTTTTTTTAAAGCAAAACTCTGCCCTTTTTATCATACCAATGCCATTGGGAACCAGGCAATGTGCTAATTAGCTGTTACTTTTCATGTCTTCGGCTTGAATTCTCCAACTTTGGAGGGGGGGAGAAAAGAGATTAATATAAAAAGATGAATACTGATTGATCAAAACTACATCTGAAGAGGAGCGGTTTTGTTCGGAATCAGAAAAGTCCTCATTTTCATCCCAAGCATAATAAAGCATCTGAAATGATAAAAGCCTCTGAAAAAAATCAAATGCTTCTGAGTGGGAGGGAAAGCTTTTTTATTATACCTCTATCTTAGCCGGTACGCCTCACTTTGCCTTTTCAGGCCGGAGACCTTTGAATCTCCCAACAAAACAGGCCACTATTGATCCATTTTACACGTTTGAATTGATAGATCTAATCCCAGTGATCACTAGCTCAAAGGGGGGACGCTTAGTTAAGCCTAAAGCTCCTTTTCACAGCCCCAGGTTGATGGGTGCCCACCCGAAGGGCAGGGAGGGGGTGGTGGGGTCCAATCTCGCTCTGCTCAGTGCTGTATGTCCCCCTCTGGCAGCCACCTCCACCGTGGTCCCCATCCCCGGCACCTTCTCCTGGCCGCTGGCTGCCCGTGGCAAGCCCCGCCGCGGCATGCTACGTCGCGCCGTTTTCTCCGATGTGCAGCGCAAGGCGCTGGAGAAGATGTTCCAGAAGCAGAAGTACATCAGCAAACCCGATAGGAAGAAGTTGGCAGCCAAGCTGGGCCTCAAGGACTCGCAGGTGAGAGGGGCACCGGGTGGGGAGGGCAGATGGGGTGTGGGGAGCTGGGACCCCACCCCCAGGGGTAGCTTGAGAGAAAGGGACAAGGAGGGGACAGGAGCAGGGAGAACGGCCCACAACCAGGAGAAATCCCAAGGCAAGTTGCAGGGCTGTGAGCATCAACAGAGCAGCACGATTCCCAACTGGGTGAATCGCACAGGACAGCCCATGACCTTATTGCTCCCCAACCCCTCCCCTAGGGTCCTCAAAGATGGGTGGTTCTGTGGTTCCTGTTAGCTTCGGTAGGGGCGTGAGCAGGGTTGCAAGGGTGCAACCAAAAGGCCTTTCCTGGTCTTTGTTTTACTGAACTGTTTCATTTCTGGGTGGTTTTCCCCTCCCTAGGTGAAGATCTGGTTCCAGAACAGGAGGATGAAGTGGAGGAACTCCAAAGAAAGAGAGCTCCTCTCTTCTGGTGGCTGCAGAGAACAGACCCTACCCACCAAGTTCAACCCTCACCCAGACCTCAGTGACGTAGGCAAGAAGTGTTCAGGAGAGGAGGAGGAGGAGGAAGTTCCGCCTGCATGCCCACCCAGCCCCCGGCACCCCTTAACCTACCACCAGTCCCCAGAACACCTGCACTTGAGGGACAGACTGGACTCCCAGATGTCTCCTTCTCCATCCCATTCTAGCAGCCCCAGCAAACCTTCAGACTTCTCAGACTCAGAGGAAGAGGATGAAGAAGGGGAAGAGGAAGAGGAGGAGATAACAGTCTCTTAGATCACCCTGCCTGCCCCCACCATCACATGGGGACACTGCAAAGATGTAAATAAACCAGAGTGCTATAAATTGAAGAGGTGATGTCCCACCCACATGTCCACATGCTTCTCCAGTGCAGGTCCTTTATCGCATAGCTGCAAGAATTTGTACTTATAGGTATTCCTTATTTTTCTGCCCCATGTGAAGGTTTTCATATTCATAGCACCTGCTAAACTCTTCGTAACTCTCTCTGCTTAACAATTTTACATTTGCTCAACTGGTCACCTTCTCCTGAAAGCAAGCGACAGGCAGCTCCTTGCTTTATTGCAGGGAGGAAAGTATGGCCTGTTGAGAGGGAAGCTTCCCCCGCCCCGGATAAGAAGCAACAAAAAATACAATTTAGATGCTGTGGCCATTTTTGCTACCGTTCAAGTGAGTTTCCTGCTACCGTTAAGGTTTCAAAACCACGAAGACTGGTCTGATCTAGCAGCCCTTTCCTCTAAGATTAAACAGCTTTATTGAGGGACACAGACCAAACGCTGCCTCCCTCCCTCCTCACCCCAAATATCACGATATTTGTGCAACAGACCCGTCGAAACCCCTGATATGACTTCTAAGGTATAATGCAACTGTGCCTTGTGTAATGGAGACCTTATATATTTATATTTTTCATTTTAATTTATGCATCAATATTATATTGGAAGCACTAACCCACCTTTTTGCCCACAGGCTCGTGCTCATTTTCCACTTTGTTTCTGCTATCCATGGTGTGGACAGAGGAAAGTGGATACGCCTCTTTGATTTTTGACTGAACTTTGCTGTCTTTGCACAGCTTATATGAACTGTACACTATTTTGTACACTTACTCTGTATGGATGTTTTATACCAAGGTTATTGTGAATGAATATAACGATGGCTCAACAAGATTGGTCTCCTTTTTTTAATTAAATGATGGCTAAACTACAGACAGATGTAGCTGTTTAATTGTGTAACTTATAAAGAAACGCTTTTATTTTGTATTTTACCATGTACAGACTTTAAATATGTATATATAATAAAGTGAATGACTGCCAAATAAAAAAAAAGTAGATTTCCAAGTTTGATCATTCAGTAGTACTTGAATCCTGCCTACAGGAGGTTGCGGGTTGTGTCTGGGGCCAAACAGGAAAAAAAAGCTGCATTTTATCAGCAGTGCAGTGATTCAATAAGAATGTATCAGCTTCAAATTAAATAACCTTGCAAATATATCTACCTGCCTTCTAAACAGGGAGTGACTCAACCAAAGGATAAAAGATTTTCTGCAGTTAAAATAAATACAGCTTCTCCCTCCTTACATCTAAATGCAACTTATTTTCTGCTGATGTTACCCTGTGCTCGCCTCTAAAGCCTTTCTGACTCTCATCCTGCCTTCCAGTTACTGCTCGGGTAGGTCAGGGTGCGGACGCTTGCCCTGCTTCACCCTGCTAACATACGACAGTTTGTAAGTTGGGAGCGCGTAATTAGAATAGTCTTACGAGGTAGAGAAACAGAATGAAAGAGATAAGGCTCAAGAGTTGTCTTAAGTTTAAGTCCAGCAAAGGATCACTTCTACAATGCAAGGCAAATCCATAAATCCATATTTTTTTTAGATACAAATACACACTACAGAAATGTCAACATTTTCCTCCTTGCATACAGGTAGCAGAGTTCTGCTGAAACAGAGACTTCATTACAAAGTTGTGTTCTGCTCCACAAACTCTGACGACTTATTGCCCACCACACCTGACGTGCCAAAACAACAGAACTAAACACAGCGGGTGTCACCTGAACACCACTATCCCTGCACGCTCCTCTTCCCTACGCTGCCACAGCCACGAGGGAAGGCATAACAGGGAGAAGAGAACCATTCCAGTTGGAAGACACCGCCAACAATCACCTAGTCCAACCGCCTGACCTCTTCAAGACTGACCAGAAGTTAAAGCATATTAGGGACATTGTCCAAATGCCTCTTAGACACTTACAGGCACAGGGCATCAACCACCCTTCTAGGAAGCCTGTTCCAGGTCTCCAGTTAGGTAATTAGACACACCTAGCCCAGGACACATTGTCCCTTAATCATCTTCTACCCCTCTGATGGCTTACAGCTGTTAGTAATTGATAACATACACCTGAGACAGGGCAATATTTATCACTCAAAACACAAAATAAAGTGAAACAGTATAAGGGGGTGTGTGGTTGGTTGGGTTTTTTTTGTTTGGGTGTTTGTTTCTTTTTTTAAAGGCATTTCCAAAAAAGCAGCACATCTCCCAAACTTACCTAAAACATCACACAAACGTGCATTAAACAGCAACCGGCACAATCTACCCGAGTGCTCATCCAGCGTCGACTAAAAGAGCTGTTACGTTCATTATCAACAGTGTATATACCAGAGCATGTATTGTTATCCGTCCATTGACTCTTTAAGCGATAGACCCCCCCCGCTACTTATTTACAACTCAAATTTTACTAGTGCAGTAAGCATAAGACCATAGTTAAGTAACCTATAAAGACAGATCTAATTCAAACCACATATTTTGTTTTAAAATTCATAGGCTACTCCAGAGACCACAGGTACCATCACACATACCACAAGACTCAAGAAAGGACCGTGTTCAAAACAAGAACGGCTATCACTTATACAGAATCCCTTCTGATTCAGTCTTCAACAGAAGTTACTAATCATCTTACACCCTCTGCCCTTTACAGCTTGTCTGCACTTGGAATCTTACCAAAAATAATTATTTCACACTGCTCCTTTCAGCATGAGTGCTACTACATCTTACTCTGCTAGAGAAATAGCCTTACTAAAGCAAAAATAGCCTGGAATTGCTATTTAGCAGGGGAAAACCTTTACCTGAAATGCAACATTTACCAATCTCACTCTTTCCCCCCCCTCTTAACGCTCCCTTATATAACAAAAAGAACATTGTACGACCACAAAGCCCAACCATTTGCAATTCAGGCATAACTTAACACAAAATTAAAAAGTTGGGTTTCTTTTTAACTTACCAACAGCTGCCAGACTGCATCTGTAGCTTGCAGGAGAAGAGCCTCCCTCTCAAAGGCTTCCATTTTATACTCTGGATGGTGAAGCTGGAGCTCACAGCTACCAAGCAACGGCTCATGCGGGACACCTGTGCCAAGGAAAGCCCTGCAGTCGTGACCCTTTCTGAGGTCTTACCTCAGAGGCATACACTTACCTACCTCAAATGTGGAGTGTTTCCAGCTGCTTTAGGAGGACTTGATGACAACTGGGCTTGTTCCTGCTGTGCAGGACACTGGGAGTTCAGCTTGGGTGTGTTTCTAAAAGCAAAACGTTTCGTACTTTGCTGTTACCATGAAGAGTGTCGGAGGTCCCCTTCCCCGATTCCCTGAAGGCAGCTAACCTTAGTGAGGCTAATACAAAACTGCTGGCCCTGGAAGTTATTTTTTTTTAATCGATTTATTATTTATGCAACTCCCTGTGTGCTTTGGGAAAGGAGGAAAGGTGATAAGAAGCCTTTCCTGCCTTCACGGAGATGGAAAGATTTCCATATTGACGAGTAGCATCCATAGTTTTTGAAACTCTGGAACAAAGTAATCCTATATGTCATGCACTCCTATAACAACTGCTGCTTGATGATATTAAAGTCCTCTTTGCAAAGACCTGGTGGCCCGGAGTAGTCTTGTATGTCTAGTCTTCCTTCTCACAGCCAGCAGGGAAATATCTGACACTGGGGAACGGGAAAGGCAGAGCCGGGGGGGGATTTATCTTTGGTGGCTGTGAGCTCAGGGCAGCAAATTCTCAATTATTTTATCCTTTAAGAAACCAGCTGGTTCAACATCTGTGCCTGCTGTAACTCTGATCTCCCCCAGCGTGGGAGAGTGGCTTTTGGACAGGGGAAGAAAAGAAAACAAATCACTTTCTCAGGGAGTCTGTGCTGTTGTTACCTGCAGAGCTGTACAGCAGCATCCTCCACACCCGGGATGCGTAGGACCCCGCGATGACATCCCTCCAGTCCCCCTCCCAGTGCTCAATTAGCACCCCACACAAGTGGTGGACCTGGAAGCATTTTCACCTGTGCCACAGCCTGGGCAGACAAGAGAGGCAGCCTCCTGCACTGGGAGCATTGCGCCAATACTGCCGTATGTCCATTGAAAAAACACTTATCCGCACCTGTAGAAACCATCTAATAATCCACAAATAGTAACACTACATGCAGGAAAGCATGTTTATCCCAACTGTATGAAACACTGTCTTTCCTAACAGTGGTAAGCAGGACATCCTTGAGCTTGAGAACGTTACAGTTGAGCCAAAAAAAAAAAAATAAATTAAATTGCCTCTTTTGAAGAACACCTGTCCTCCAGGAAAATTTGAACATTACAATCATCTTAAAGAAATAGAGCCCAAGATGCAAGGCCATGGTTTCCAGAAGCAACCAGTGCAGGCTGAGGCTCATGAAAGGCAGGCAACCGCCAGCGCGAAACCCCCATCCTAAGGAAAACCAGACTTTGAAGACCCCCAAGTTCAGGCCTCAGAAACCCTGATGGGATTTAAAAATCTTTGCCTGCAAAGCTTAAGGTAGAGTTTGACACCACAGCTATGGGTTCTACTATTGTCAAGAGGATCAAGACAGCGTCTCACTCCTGGTTGTGTTTCCTCTTCTCCTTCCCAACCTGTGCTTATGCATTGGCACATATCTGGGCCCAAAGCGATCTGTCTGAAGAACAGAAAACTGATCAGTTTTTTTGATTTGCTTTGATCTCAGCTGGTTTAGCACCTGGAACTGCCCCACCAGTGCATCAGAAGGGCACATGGCAGAAATGCTCAGTGAGGATGGGAAAGAGGTGTAGAAGATCATCCCTTCTGCCTGCCCTTGGTATTAAAAGATCTTAGACATATATCTTTAGGGCTAATTTATTTTTCACCCAGGACTGAGCCGGATCTAAATAAATAAAATCCTTCAAACTTCAAAAAACATATCAGCATCACTTTCCCAACTCACATGACAGGATGTAACACCAGGGAAAGCCCAGCAGAGTAGCTAGGACCTCACAGAAGTGCCTTCACTGAGCATGGACACATGCTGGGTGTGCTGCTTTTACTTAGTTTTTCCTCCCTTGTAATCATCAAAGGGTTAAAATACTTCATAGAATCCTAGAACAGCCCAGGTTGGAAGTGAGCTGGAAAGATCCTCTGGTCCAGTCTTTCATGGGAAAGGGAGCCTAGATGAGAACTATTACCCCGGTCAATCACACCTTGGAAAACCTCCAGTGATGGGGAGTCTACCATGTCCCTGGGGAGGTTGTTCCAGTGAAAAATCGTTCTCACTGGAAAAAATATCTCATATTGAGATAAAACCTCTCCGGGTGCAACTTGTACCCATCGCCCTTTGTCTTCTCCATGTGGCTCCTTGTGAAAAAGAGCCTCCATCCTGTTTGTACTTGCCCTTTAAGTACTGCAATACTGTGATGAGGTCCTCCCCGTGCCTTCTCTTCTCTGTGAGAAGATACCTAACTGCTTCAGTTTTTCCTCATAGGGCCCTTTGATCATCTTTGTGGCCCTCCTTTGGACCCTTTCCAGTCTGTCCACATTATTTTTTAATTGTGGGGACCAGAACTGGACACAGTACTCCAGGCGCGGCATGACAAGTGCTGAGTAGAGTGGCACGATCAGGTCTTTTGCCTCTGTTAGCAATTCGCCTGTGGGTGCAGCCCAAGGTCCACTTTGCCTTCGTTGCGCTGCTGACTCATGTTCGGCTTGTCGTTCAGGCCCTCCAGGTCCCTTTCAGCAAGGCTGCTCCCCAGCCACACGGTTCCTCATCTGTCCTGGGCTCTTTGGTTACGTCGTCCCAGGTGCAGGACCTTGCACTTGTCTTTGTTAAACTTCCCACTGCTCTTGCTAGCCCGCTCTTCCAGCCTGTCCGGGGCTCTCTGTAAGATGGCTCTCTTTTCTGACGTGTGCACCTCACCACCCAGTCTAGTGTCACCACTTGGTGGGAGGACTTTCAATCCCGTCACCCAGAAGATGTTGAACAGCGTGGGGCCCATTATTGATCTCTGGAGGACCCCACTTGTGACAGGCTGCCAGCCTGAGTAAAAACTACTGACCACCACCCTCTGAGTGCTGCCTGTTAGCCGTTTTCCTAATTCACCACCCAAACAGTCTGCATTTTGCCAGTTTGTCCAGGAGAGGGCTGTGGGAAACAGTGTTAGATGCTTTGCTGAAGTCCGGGTAAACACCACCTACTGTGCTCTCCGTGTAGACAGAAGATGTGATTTTGTTGTAGGGGGTGATGATGTAAAAATCTGGCATGATTTGCCTTTGGTAAATCCATGCTGGCTTTTCCCAATCATCTGTGTTATTTGGTTTGTAATACTTTCGAGGATAACTCGTCCCATTACTTTCCCAGGGACTGAAGTAAGACTAATGTGCCTGCAGCTTCCTGGATCCTTTTTTGGGCCCTTCCTGTAGATGGGTTTGTCCTCTTCCAGTCATCAGGGACATCCCCTGATCTCCACAACTTTTCCAAGATTATAGACAGTGGCCTTGCAACCATGTCAGCCACTTCTCTTAACACCCTGGGGGGGGTTCTGCTCGGGCCATAGATTTATGTCAGTTGAGCCCTTGCAAGAGGATGCAGACCAGCTCTCCCTCCACTACTGATGTGTTGTCATATAACACTGTTGTAGCTACATGACGCTGTGAACTGGGATCCAGCTACACCGGTAAAGACAGAGGCATTGTCTTGAGAATGTCTGCTTTGTCAGCGTTATTTGTAACTACATTCCCTGCCCCCATTTAGCAATGGACTTACACCTTCCCCATGCTTCCGCTTACTGCTCATGTAGCTGAAGAACCTGCTCTTGTTGTTCTTGACATCTTTGGCCCATTTCAGTTCTAGCTGAGCCTCAGCCTTCCTGACTGCAGGTCTGCATGCCCCAGCAAGGTTCTTGTAGTCCTTGATGGGTATTTGACCGCCTCCCATAGCCACTATGTGTCTTTTGTTCTGTGTGCTTTTAAGCATACCCAAAAGCTCATTGCTAAGCCAAGGTGGTCTCTTATTCTGCATTATTTCTTTCCCTTCATAGGGGATGGGCTGTTCTTGTGCTTCCAGGAGGCGCTTCGCAAGTAACTCCTAGCACTCACATGCTCCTTTGCCCTCCACAGATGCTTCCCATGGGTCCTTCACAGCTGCGCTGGCAGCATATTGTAGTTGGCCCTTTTGAGAGCCAGGGTCATCGTTCTGTCACTTGTCTTCAGTGTGCTTATAAGGATCTTCAGCTCCACGTTAGGATCACTGTATCCAAGGTTACCACTGATAGTTATGTTGTAAAGTAAGTCTTATTGGTTTGTGAGCAGTTAATCTAGCAATGCGCTGGTCCTAGTCAGCATGTCCAGCATCTGCAGCTGGAAGGAGTCCTCAATGCCTTCCAGGAACCTGATGGATGACTTATGCAGTGCTGTGCAGTAATACATTGATTTAACAGCCAAGACTGATGGGAGGGAGGGGGCGGGCAGAGAGCGGGAAGCTGAAAATGGTGGAATACTGTTGCCAGAGATAATGTTGTGGATGAGGTTTAGCAGCTCGCAGAGACCTGAGTTTAGGAGGTTGCTCCTCCCTCACAGGGCTTGGGTTTTGTGTCCTAACATCTGTTTTGCACTGGGTGGTGCTGGTTCATTATCATCCCAGTAAGAAAGGCACTCAGGCTGGGTGAGGTATCAAAGCGCTATTTATTAGAGCTAACACCGTAAGAGGAAAATAGCATAATCTTATGGCCCTTTAGACAATGGAAACCCTGAGTGGTGTAGCATCGAAGGGGCCTCCAATCCACGCACAGCATGCTGATCACACCCCATCCGTAAGTGGGGACATTCAAGATAGGATTTTTTTCTTAGGAGAAAACAACTCTATTCATCATTTCTGCTGTCAAATGGGAAGGATAAACTCATGAGAACTTCTTGCTGCACAGTTAGATAAAGGGAAGGACACACGGACAGCTTAATCCCTGTTACCCAGCAGGACCTGCCTGTAGGCTCCTCTGTTAGAATGCGTTTATCCTGTGCTCAAGGGATCTGTGCAGCACAACACAGGCCTGAAGGCCGGGCTGGTCTTGCAGCATGGGGCAGCACAGCACAGGCCCGGGCACAGTCAGGTTAACTGTTACGTGGATCACCAAGTCCTTGATGTACAACGGTCTTTCAGTCGGGTTTACTACAAGAGCACATTGGAAGCATCCTCCTCCCATCTGCCTGTGGATCCCATCTTATGTTAAGGTCCTTCAGACCTCCTAATTGCCCAGCCCCACATCGGTGAACTTCTTACAGGAGCAGGAGGAGGAATTACCCACGCTTAGCCAGAGCATGGTCTCCATCCCTTGTAACTAGCTTGGTCTCCTTTAGTCTCCAGCAAAGGAGCAAATCAAAAGTATCTGTGTATCTGAGCAACCTGGTCTAGTTGAAGATGTCCCTGTTCCTTGCAGGGTGGTTGGACTAGATGATCTTTAAAGGTCTCTTCCGACCCAAACCATTTAGTGATTCTGTGATTGAGGAGAGAGGAACGCTGCATGGCTAAGCAAATGGAAATGTTGATGGGGAAGTATTTGGCTACAGTCAATCCTGTTGCCATTTGCAAAGATGGGAGTCGTCCTCAGTTGCTGTGCTCTGTTCTACCTCAGCAAAATCTCCTGACAAAGAAGGAGAGGATGGGAACGACTGTGAGCTTTCAGTGTCCATGGGAAGCTGCTGCTCTCCTGCTGCCATACTGCAAACATATCTTACGAAAAACCTCACATGGGTCCTCCCTGTGCCAAGTGGGGGCTATAAACTGTGAAGCAGAGAGAAACTGATTGTTCACATTAAAAGCTAGAAACCAATGAAGAGTAGGTGTCTCCACACCACAAGCCCTCAGTTATCACACCTGACATAGCGACCACCGTCAGAATCATCAGCATCAGTAAAGTGGTAAAATGAGGCCATGCACAAAGCGCAGAAGAGAGGATAGAAGCCTGGAGGGTACCGAGAGGTCTTTCCTCTCTGGTTCTTGAAGTGACGACTTCAAAATACCAGTGGAAAAGGTTGGTGGAGAGCAAAGGGTGTAAGTACATGTCACAGGCTGAGGTCTGAGCTCATAAAATGACTCCAGGGCTTTCCCCTTCAATTGCAGAAAGGAAATCGGTACTGATCCTACGGCACTGAGAAATGATGAGGTGGATCCAGGAAGGATATAAAACAGGATGTTGGAAACAAAAAAGCAGGGTAATAAAGGTTAAAGAGAAGATGAGGCAAAGGAAAAAAAAATGTGAAGATGAGCATAGAAGACAGCACGCACAGAGCGGGGAACAGCAAGACCATGGGGAAGGGACGGGGAGGCCAAAAAAAGGAAAGAAAGGGAAAAAGGAGTTCCTGAGAGATATTAAGCATTTTGGTGCCAGTCCAGTATTGATTCAACCGTTGTCCAAGATCAGGGCTGGAGTGTTGTCCAGGGCAAATTCTAAAACGCACAATTCTGTGAATCAAAGCAAGTTTACAGAACATGGCAAAATCTGCTTGAGCATGTCCAAAACTATTCTGTCTCTGGAAAACTGCTGTGGAGGGACAGATGAACCACATGTCAGAAGATCAGCTCCGAGTTACAGTTTGCACTGCTGCATTACTAAAAGAATAGCAAAGACCACTTTTAAACTAACTTGAATGCAGATCGTCAATTTTCAGCAGAATTTCTTCTCTTTCAAAACTTTTTCTTTGATATAGGTGAATCTGCCCTACCAACATTAATACTTCAAATCAGTGAGTAGGGGACAAGATAACTACAAGGAACTGTCAAAACAAACAGAAATATGAATAGAAGATAGTCTCCAGGAAAAAAACCCACTACTGTCGAGAATTATCCTTTGCACTTAAAATGCAGAGGTTTTTGGATTTATCCTTTCTGAAAAGCGAGTACTTTATAGGTTTTTTTCCATCTTAGAGCAGAGCATTTGTTTGAAAGAAAGAAGAATAGATCCCTACATGTTCTTACTGACCAACATAAATTTATTACTGTATTATCAAGAGTGCCTCTATCAAATGGGTGAAGAGGAAATTGTAATGTGTGGACGTCGTGGTTTGGGAATGTGTAGGTTGCCCAGAGAGGTGGCAGATGCCCCATCCCTGAAAATATTCAAGGTCAGGTTGGACGGGGCTCTGAGCAACCTGATCTGGCTGAAGATGTCCCTGTTTATTGCAGGAGGGTTGGACTAGATGGCCTTTAGAAGTCCCTTCCAACCCAAACTGTTCTATCATTCTATGAAGTTCATTCTGCAAAGCATGTTCAGAACACACCAAACATAGACTGCCACGTACCCTTGTGACCAACAGGGACTTCTGAAAAAGAAGGTGGCACCAGCTGGTATCAGGACACGTCCAGCCTGCTGGCCACATACAACGGTCAGCTTTATGCAGAGACACTCCAAATGGATAGACCAGTCTTGTCTTGAGCAGCTCTTGATAGATACCGTGTGCAAACATTGGCTATGGGAGAGAAACGTGTTGGTGTAGTCCCTCTGCTAAATTTCCTTCTGAATGTGGGTAAGGGTTGTTGGCATTTTTTCACAAGTACTTGTAAGAAGCCAATAAAAACAAGAACTGAACTACACAGTCTTCAAATTAAAAAAAAAAAAAAATAGAAAATGTTGATTAAGAAGGAACAAAAAGTTCTGGGAAGCCACAAATCTGAATAAATAAGCATCAATTTTATTGAATCATGAATAATTTAAGACTGGTACAATCATCAGCTTTATTCTCCATGACACAGGGGGTGGGTGGGGAAGGGAGAGAAACGGGGAGGGTGAGAAAGGGGAGGCATGATCTCAAACAGACCATTCACAAATTCCAATCCTAAATGAGAACTGAAAATTAAATAGGGAGAGGAGCAAATGGAAAACATCATAAACGTACACAAAATACTCAATTCCTAGTTATTCTCTTTAAAAATGGCTAGAAAAAATTCATCAAAATGCAGCACTTTTAATCAAATATTTACATTTCTATGTTACAATGAAAAAATGTACATCTTATAGAACATATTTCATAAACTGTTCCACTGGAAACGACTAGATCAAAACAGCAACCTTCCATTTAATATCGACAAAGAAAGATATTTTTTTGCTGGGTTTTTTGTATTTTTTTTTTCTTGAAAGAAAATTGCCACATTTAGACAAGTTCTCATACACATAATATCGAAGTTAAGCATCAACAATGAAATATCAGTTCGCTTCTTCCAAAATGTACAAAAAGGCTAACCAACCCCCTCCCTCCCCTTCCCCAGATAAACCACATCTCGTTTATGGCCTGTATCATTCTTGGCAGTTCTGAAGGAAAGAAAATGGTTTATACTTTCAATTTATAACTCAACATGAATGTTGCATAGAATCTTGCATTTCTTTCTTGTTTTTTTTTCTTCTTTAAACAAGCCAACTTTGTAAGGAAAAAAAGGCAAAAAAAAAAAAAAAAGGAAGTGTTTTGAATAAGCCTTAAATGAGAACAAAGTCACTTAAAGAAAGACTTAATCCATGAAAAGCCTTGATAAAAACTAGGACGTGTGCACAACAGGTAACCCTGCTTCCCGAAGTTTCAGAAAAGACACTGAATAGTGTGATGCTTAGAATGACTAGCCTACCCAAAATTGCCTCGCTTACTGTAATCCAAGCTAGCGTCAATAAAAAATAATAAGATACCAGAAATTCCATCCTGAGCTTAAGCACAGGATTAAAAATGAGAAGGAAAAAAAAAAAATACCCCCTTCCCCACAAATAAAACACCATTTTAAACATGTCTTATAGCACTCAGTTAACGGTTAACTGAGACATTTTCTAGGATATTAAGTCCATTTAAAGCCCTAGCCCTGCAACTGGATTTTTTTTACAGGCACATGCTCTATCTGCATGGATTCAGTTGGGGGATTAGGTACCAAAATTCACAGTAGTAGCAGGTAAAGTCAGTGCTGGGAAGCAGAATGGTCAAAAACTACTGGAAAAATTAACCTCTCTCAAACTCATCATCAGCATGCTAAGTATTTGATTCCATACAGATTTATCCTATTTTTACAGTACCAAGAACTAGATTAGGAACATTGGCTGAGTAACCCTTGGTATTTCATTCAGTGAAATAACGAAATAGAGTTCATAAGGTTAAAACAGTAACACCACCGAGCTCTTTCCCCCGCATCATTAAAATATTTAAATTTTTCTTCTACAATATTTTTCTTTAAAAAACAAAAAGTCATCAGCACTTAAAAGTTGTAACAGGAGCAGATTCAAGACCAGCTCAGTAAGACAAAGTACAGTTATGGTACAGAAAGTCATGAGGTATAATAAAACGATCCTCTCGAGCTGAGTCACAGAAGCATGAACTTGTCCGTTACATTACTTTAAACCCACAAGTTCTTAAAAAAGTGTTTTTAATAAGTTTTCTTTCTGTACATTGAAAAAACAGTATATTCCTGTAATTTATTAATGACAGCATTTATTATAGTTGAAAAGCTCTTTTTTTTTCCTCCTGCATGGATAAAACAGCTCTTCGGTGATTTATTAGCTGCAGATTGATATGAACCTGAAAAGTTATCTCATTTTCCTCCGTTTTTGTCACATTTAAACAAATTCTAGAATCTCATATAAACGATATTCACAGCAACTTACGATATTCCAAGAGATGACTTTTTTTAGCCCTGTTTCTTTAAATAAAATCCCATAATATACAGCACTAATTTAATCCAACACAATTAGTACAAAATAAGGCATCGTTTTAAAAAGTCAGCACCAAAAGACAGCTGGAAAGGCGAGTACAAATCAATATTGAGGAGTGACGTTTTCGCTGAGGTACAGCTGACGTCGGGGTGACGGTGGTGTAAGCATTTGCTTCCGTAAAAAAGGAAAGTGCAATTCTCTGGGAGGTGTTCCTGTTCCCCAACAGAAGTACAAGCCTTAACACTGATAGTGTAGGTGTGTGCGCTCAGAGAGGAGGAGAAACGAAACCAGGTTCACGGCTCTGCCAGAACTCAAAAGCATGGCCCAGCTAAACTTAAAAGACGCAGTACCTTCCCTCCTTTTTTTCCAGACCTGAATACCGCTAAAATACTAAATTTTTAAATTTTTTTTTTTTTTTTTTTTTGCTATTAAAAAGAAAAGTCATGGAAGGAAATGTTGTCACCAGGGTAGCACTGGAACTGTCACAGAGCTGCGTTTTAATTAACCCATTTACAGTTGTGCTGATCGGAACAAAAAACTGAACAAAACCCGAAGTTTTTAGAAAACAGCTGTAACATTTCATGGCAAGAATTAAAAACGGAAAGTCCACTTAAGCCCTTTTCAGGGGTGTAGCTCACCTCTGTGTACAGGGCTCGCAATGCCTGTGCACTGCTGAAGGTCCTTTGGAGCTGCGGGACTTCACGGGCATGGCCCTTTCGCTGACTTTTGCGGAGGAGGGAAACTCGCTCGCGTCAATGTAAATAAATTGGGTGTAACTGAAGTCAACTGAGTCGGTTACGTGGATGTAAGCGGGAAGAGAATCAGGCCCTGACTAGGAAAGGGATACCTGGTCTTTCACTTGTAGTAGGATTGATTGTTACACAGTGTTTGAAAAAACCTGATTTGTTCAGACTGTATATATATTTTTATATATTCCTATTTATATATATATCTCTTTATAAACACACAATGAAAGAAAGCCAAGGTCTCAGACTGGCAAGGAGAGCAGCGCTTTTTCTTTTCTTTTTTTTTTTCTTTTCTCTTTATTCAAACTTCCCTGTTTTGCAGCTTTGCCTTTATTGAGTATTATTACCAAGGCAAGCCGTATCGTTATAGCACCAGAACTATATGAAGCTGAGTTTAATCCGCAAAGCTGATTGGTAAAAGTCCAGCCCTCGCCTAAATGTGTTTGGTCAGAAGCAGCATAGGCAAAAACTTCCTCTCCCCTCTCCTTCTGGACAGTACATGGCACAAAGCTGTTTGCTTCATAGCTGTGAAGTTCTCCCCCCTCCCTTTAACTTTTAGTAATGACAACTATTTTTAACATCTTCAGTATCTTAGGCATGAGAGCTTACAGCAACTAAACAGAAGAAAACAAAGGAATAGTGCAGTTCTCATCATCGTCAAAAGAAAAACAATACAAAGGTTGCTTGGGTTGCCTGCACCCAGGTTCAAGACTGACTCCAAGTGTCTTCTTGTTCTTGCAGCTCTAATACTGAGATCCCAGCCCAGCCCAGGAACGTGTTCTTTTCGTGAGTCTGTGATCAGGGTTCTTGCCAAGTGGGAGAGCAATAATGGAAACAACCTCTTTCTGTCTGAGGAAGATCACAAGGTCGACTCCAGAGACGAATCGAGGATGTCATCGTGATGGCTGTTGCTGTTAGAGTCACTGTCGTAACTCTGGGGACTTGAGTAGTTGGCTGCTTCTTGCAGTCTCATTAGCATGTTCATCTGCAAAGGCACAGGAGTTCACGATTATTTGTATCCTAAGTAGAAAGAGTATCAACTGCATATGAAAGCTACAGTGCATTCACTTTGCCAGCGGGTAACAAAGGAAAGGAAGGGACAACTGGGGTAATTAATACTGAGTCTCTGAAAAGAGATATTAACTGTAGAACATGTTATAGCAGTGTGCAAATTAGTCATGAAAAGCAATGCTTTCCCAGTAAAGGTGAAAATGAGAAGATTATGGAATGGATTAGTCCACAGCCATACTCGACAGGATTCTGCAAGCGTCCTACCCCTCTCTTGCGCTGACCCATGGAAATAGGGACAAATCAGTCAAAAGAGGCAAATCTGAATGTCCTAATACCTAGCTTGATAAATGTGTATCTATATGTGTGCTAGTGAAAAGTGTAACACATGTTCTATATTCCCGAGTGTCCAGACAAACATACACCTCAACAGAACAGCTTCAGAGCATTCAGTTTGCACAGCAGCTTCAATAACTGTTTCTCATTGGAAGAAAATGTGTATTTCGCATTACCTTCAAACTCAATTCATACATTCTATACAAATGCATGGGAATATTTCCCTGTATGCTTGCATGGTGTTTATGATTCATAAATTAGACACCAGTCATGGAGGCTATTAGTTCATACATTCTTTGAAAATCTCAATTTTCATTTGGTGTCAAGAACATAGCTCTAAAAACCATGTGAAGTAAAGCAACAAGCCTATTTTGAGATTGTGGCAAAACAGGCTACATGAAATGGTTCCACTGTGTTATTCAAGCATGCGTAACAAGATCACACATTTAATTCCACAGTGTAGGAATTAAGTTTATTACACGCATTCTCAGTCACTCCTCATAAAAAGAACCCTCAAAATATCCTCAACAAATGAATCTGAAAAACTTCTGCCGCTGTTTCTTGCAAAACTGTACAGGCTCTCTGTGCGACTGCATTCCCCAAGTTGATGTGATGACTTCCCCAGAAACATCGCCTTCTCATTCTAAAACTTTTAATCGCTCCTCAGCTGTCCTTTACTTTTTTATTCCTGTTTCTAATCCCTAGAAACAAGGGAAATGAAGCGGTTCTGCCGTTTCGAAAATGAGAGCTTACCAAAGGATCTCCTTCAGCGTCACTCACTGGAACTTGTTTGCTGGTCGAGCCTTCCCGTGACATCGAGTAGCCGTCAAAGCCCACGTCTTCAGGCCGCAGCTGGAGCAGAGGAGGCCACTCATGGTGCTGTGGGGTGGCCGCCCAGGGGTAGGTGTCCATTACCCATTTGGCAGGATCCTCCCAGGGCGCTCTCCTCCCGTACAACTGGAAAAGCATAAAAACATGTAAACTACTCCTCATTCAGTGCCTACCTAACCCAAGTGGATGCGCCTATGATTCTTGGATTGCAGAAAACACTTGCAAGAAGGGCTGGACGCAAACAAGTGAGACTTCCCTCACCCTCATGACATACAAAGTTTTAGCTAATTTTAACGGCAGCTGATTTGGAAGAGGCTGACCACCTCCTTTGAGACTGCAGTGCCCTTTTCTTGGCACCAGTTGAAGAAAGGAATACCTGAAAATAACCTCACATGATGAAGTTAACTTAAATAAAGTCCATACACATGACATCCGGAACGCACCAGTTTGCTGTCATTAGGAAACCGCCGTCAGTGGAACGTATAGGAGGAAACCTATACGAGACCTGTCATCAGGCAACAATGATGGATGTCATAGCAAAGGGTTTTCAAGTCAGGGGAATTTCTTTGTACTCAACCAAGAAAAAGCAGTGTTCCTGTTCCTATTTCAAGTAAGCAAGCTCTATTTCAAAAACTTTTTCTGTTTTGAACAGCCTGTGTTGCTGAATCCCAATGTATTCTCGTTATATTCAGTTGTTTGCCTTAATTAGATAATAAATTCATTTTAACGCCGCATGACTTTCAAAAGCATACATACAACTTCAAGTGACTTTAAAATGTTTACTTCTGCTTAATAAATTTCAGCCTAATCATCCTTCAGATAAAGGAGTTCGTCAGTGGCATTTTGTCACTTGAATTCAGAGAACTCTCCCTTTCCCGCACAATGCACAGGGGGAAAAGCAGTGGTCTAACAAAGAAATTCATCAGGTCTCTGATGGATCTAAGACTATCCCACCTTCCTCATTGCTATCTCTTCTTGGGTTTTTTTTGAGGTTTTATATTTTGCATGCACAAAGTATTAAATTGCTCTAAATACCATCATCTGCTTTATTCTGAAGCAGAGCTGAGTCCCAGCCCAGAGCAGAGGTGCCCAGCAGATGGTGCTAGGCTATCTTAAACACAACCTCTTCCACAACCCAAATACTCTTCATCCTTGAGCCGTACTGTATTATTTTCTCAGCATAACGTCTTCAAGCTGTGGTAAACCAGATTTCCTATTTTAACCCTGTTCTTGAATTTACAGCAATACGTGTCAGTTGCTAAGTGGAGAGGATTTTATATTTCTCATGTCTTTGCTACCTAGAAGGTCCGTGTGGATCCTAGCTCATTTCTGGAAATTAGCTAATAAGTAAAATTCCTGTATTTGAAGATACGAAATCATCATGTATCTTGAGTAGATGAGAGACTGAATGACTAACTCGCTATTCCCTTCCACAGCAACCAGTTCTGTCCATCCCTTTGACGTGCACATTATCTAGAGAGCAATTCAGGGGCAAGAATCCAACAGGTTGCCTTGCAAAGCACCACAGTGGAACGACTGGAGTGCGAGTGCCGGTGGCAGGAAACTGTGGGGATTTTGGGTCCTCTTTTTGCTGGTGCTGCATTCTGTATCGATCTACCAAGCAGGAAGAACCGGGGTTTTATACAACCCTCTAATTTTCATATCCTTGTTTTGAAGAACAAAAAAACCCTCAGCTCCAACGGGAGCAGTTATTGTAAGGATCCATTTGGCTTGCTTGTCTTTGACCCAAAATAGCTCTCTAAATGAGAAACAGATATATAAAAATAGTTCAGTTTAGATCCACAGAGATCAGAGTGAAATCAGCAGTCCACCCTTCCTTTCTGGCAGGCAATTTCATGAGAGAAGATGTGTTCTCAGAGGAGCCTTCGTAGGTGTGGGGCACAGAAAATATCCCCAAATGAAACACACATTTCCAGCGTTAGCATGTTTGTTAGCACAACTCTGGCTACTCTTCAACTATTGAAGTCTTACTCCTATCCACAGACTCAATAAAAAAGGAATTCTAGGGTAAACTGAGAAATTATTTAAATGGAAATGAATTAGCTGAATTTGGGGAAATGGGACTGAAGTGGATACAGACTCTACAGCACAAAGTGAGAAACTGAAATCCCTACACTCGGAACGCAAGCCAGTCAAATAACCTAAGGAAGGATGCAGATATAGGGCAAAACAAGCAAGCAAAACGATGGTTTTACTAATTGTTGTTCTTTCTCTTCATTTCTGTTACTAATTTTTCAATGCTTTCCACACCTACTGATCAGTCGATAGCAGAGCTTCGAAACCCAGGACAAGGAGCCCAAGCGCCGCTGTGAGTATCAGTTTTATTCTTTCCAGGAGGAAACAAAGCCACATGCTCTCCTGTCACTTGTTTTAGGTCATAAAGATTATTGGCTCCCATTACCTTCCTTTATAGCGAGTTTTACATAAAATGGTTCTCCTGTTCTATTTCTAGCAAAGTTCCTCTGTGTGTGTTGTACTTGAGGAAGTATCATGTTCCTCACCTCCAAGAGCTTAACACAATCGCCTCAAAGAAAATGAGGTCTTCAGGCACTGACAAATTTCATATGGCAAACACAGTTCGTACAAATTCTCACCAAACTTGTCAGAGTGCATGTATTTCATAGAACTGTAAGGAGTCATTAGTAAAAGCTGTTTTCGCTGACAGGGTTATCTTCTCTCTCTTAATATCTCTAAATCTCTGCTGTATAGATAGCAAATGAAACCCAGGGTAGTTGTTAACTGGACGATGTAAAATCCCGTTGTTTTGGGTTGGTTTTTTTTTTAAGTACTTCTTCAAGTACTCAGACTGGTGCACCTTCGCGATTTCTCCATTCTCTGCAGAGTACTCCCCTGCAGACAAGAGCTGGACCTCTAATACAGAAAGGGTATTGCACAGAAAAGAAACGTAACAAACAAGCAAATCAGAATCCCAGTGTTTTCCAAAAGAAATCCTTCACACTTTTTTTTTACATACGTAGAGGCATCCTGACACATACTGCAATGGTGAGCCCTAAGCAGCAGCAGAATGGAGAGAACTGTTTTTCACAAACATGAAGGAACCATTCTGCAATGCAACTGGTTCTGCATGGAGCTTGTACTTGGAGTTATTTCATGTTTCAGAAAGACTTCAGGCACAGACACATAAGTGATGGAGACCCTGTTACTTCTATAAATAAAATTTCGTAACTGTTAATTATTCTTACTAATAACAAGCCGCGTCTTACTTATAGTTTGAATTTTTCTAGTCCAAACTTGTCAAACATCCACTAGACCTTTTCTCCATGCAAGACTAAAGCAGAAGACTCCCATAGACCAAGTAATATTTTAGCTTCCTCTTGAATAAACTGAATAGTTTGACCTTCTCATCTTTCTCATTGAATGCTTCCTGAATCTTAATGATACCCACTGCTCTGTTCTGAACCCTTCCAAGTTTCTTTCTAATGTCATTTTACATACACAGAAGTACTATTCTCTTCCTACCTCCATCAGATGTGATTACAGCTTACGCCCTCAAACTGGCATTTGTCCTCTTACCAAAACACAAGCTGCCGATGCTTTGCCAGAATTTCCTTTTCTCCATCTACCTTTAGCCCTTTTGCAATCTTCTAGACTCTCACTGCGATCCCCCTTTATATTTCTGTATGCGTGATCTCGTGTTCAGCTTTCACGCGTGCAATGCCCAGAATTTACTGATATTTGATTATGCTATTTCCAAAACTGCCTTTCTCATGTTGTGCTGCCATGCTTATTCTGTGAACAGAAGACTGAAGAATAAAAAAAGGTTGTTTTTTCCATAGTTGCATGGCAAGTCCATATCAATCCTCTGTCGGACCCTCCTCCTGACTCCAACATGCTTTATTATCATAGAGACGCTAAGAACCGTGTGGCAATGCTTAATACTATCCAAATTGCGAGAGTATGAATCAGTTACTAAGTACAGGCAATCAGTGATGATTTCACTACGGCCTCTGAAAGAATTATGAAGGCATCTACTAAAAAATTCATCCTGCAGCCTGAGAAGTAATCAAAATGTCACTGATACCGATCCTGTCACTCATTAATATGTTTCTCTCCACACACAGCTTTGTTCCTCCTCTGTTGAAAGGTTTGATTTACAAAGGAACATCCTGCGTAACTAAGTTTATGACCACAAACATGTTATTTTTCAGATGCACAGTACAATTTTAAGGTGTGCTTCTGGAACAGGTTATTGAAAGATATTTAGGTGTCTAANCCGAAAACCTCAGTAGTTGGGAATCTCAACACTTTTCAAAAAATCTAATCTGCACTTTTAGTGCTTCCACTCCACATTTCAAAATAATTTGAAGAGAATAATTCTGCCTGAAATTAATGACAATTTAGGTTACATTTTCACAGACATGCAGGTATTCAGCGTGCAAAGCTGCATCTACAGAAAACGTTGCCATTATTCAGTTTTGTCCGATGCTGTGTTGCCTTTTGAATAGACGCCATTCGAGACCTACAATTTCTCCCCTTTGCCTGCTCACCTGTAGCCCTTCTCTAACTGCCTCCAGAAGATATGGGATGATGGAGTAGTTCCACAAGTCAGTAAACCAAACTCTAGAACCATCTACATCTATCGGACAGGAAAGGAAGAGCCGTGGACCTGGAGAGGGAAATTCAGATATTACACTCAAATCACGACCATGATATGCATCAAAAATAGGATCAAACAACAATTTCCAGTTCTCTGGAGAAAGCAGCCAAGGATGAGAGAACATAAGTAGCTGGCTGGTGAAATGCTCTTCCTGAGAGCTCAAAAATCCTCTGAAACAACTTGAAAAACTACAGCCTTCAAGGGGAAGACAATTAACCAGATTTTATAACACAGTTAGTATCCAGGACTTAGAAAGAAGTCCCTTTTTTTCTCAGAAAAAGGAAAAAAAACTTCTTGTACAGTTTCCCTGAGAGTACACTGCCATCTAAAAGTAGGGTTTTAAAGAAACCTTTTTTACTTGATATAGCACAAGGAAATGTACAAAGATGCACCTGATCTACAAGGAAATAAAATACATATATTTACATGTGCCTGGGCATATGGGTAGAACACTTACCAATAGTAACATCAGAGGAGCTATGAGCCTCCAAGAATTTGTTTAGGTGTTGCCAGACTTTGGGAATCCAATCAATAATTTTAACCAGCTCTGCATTTCTCATCCTGCCGCTGATCTCTGTTTCAATTAGTTTTCTTCTCAAGAAACGGCCAAGAAAGCCTTTGACCGGCTCAGTGTGGTTAGCACATAGCACCCATCTATGGTAGAACAGCAGGAACATCCATCATTTCTCCTCCATGCCACTGAACATAGCTTTTCTGGGCTAAATTTCTCTCGGTGATTATCATGATCAAAAGGGGTTATCGCAGTCATATATGTTTTTTAGCAAAAGTTATTTCGGAGTGATGAGTTCACTAGATGAAACAATTTGTTCTGTGCATTGTTTCAGCTTGTTTCATTATATTTTATATATATTATATTCACATTCAGCATCTGCTTTGCCTAAATATTGCCTGATTTAAAACTTGGTAGAAGATATCTTAACAATCCTCTGAAAAGTACAAGTTTTATGAACTGCAGTTACTTTAATAACAGCATCATAACGAAGCTGCACAGGTTAGGGCAACAACTAGTAACAAATGGTATTTCTCTCTCGGTTTGCTATTTCAGCTGATAAGAACAATTTCAGATGACTCAGTAGCCATTACTCCTTTGCCAGCCCGCAAACGTAAATGAGAAACATGAATAAACAGTACCTGAAATTATGGTGAAGTTGAAGATTAGGTGTTGAGGAGGTGGCTTGGTTCATTGTGCCAATAATATATGGACTATTAAAAAGAAACAACCAACAACAACAAGCAAATCAAACTTGCAAATTTTGCAAAACAATTTTTTAGTAAGATCTCAACATTAAAAAAGGTTATTCAAACCTCTTTTGTCAAAGAAGGTTTTTGTAGTTACTTATGACCAAATTCTCTACTGAGAATCTGGCTTCCAAGAACATCAAATTCTAAAATCTCAAAGCGGGATCTTCACTAAAAATGGTGTTTCAGTACGGAAGATCTACTGCCTGAAGTGGATGCAAATTACCCAATCCCTCTATTACTTTTTTATTACTGATTTCAGAGGAATTGATCATTTTATGAAGAACCCCACACACACACTTCTAAAGTGCTGTCCATAATATGGACAGTCTGGCCATCTCAGTCTGCTTTATCAAATTAATTTAGAGTTTGGTTTGTGATCACATTTTGGAAGGGCGGTGGTCTGACTGCAGTATCAAAATGTGGCGTGTGTTCTGATGTTATTTCCTTACCATTTGTGGTACTTGCAGTTTAGAAGTCCGTTAAAGATCTCTCCTAGGGAGCTAACGTGATGCAGATTATCCAAAATGATTACAAGAGGCATATCCACAGCGTTATTTTCACTGTTACACTGGTCTGCTAAGTTGGACAGGTATTGGCGGAGTTCCTGCAAAGCATATATAAAGAAAAGAAAGAAAAAAATAGAGTTTTCTTCATATTCCTTGAAAATCCAGATAAGCTACAGGCTTTGTAATGAAATCTAAAGCAAAAAGCCTGACATCTCACAAATGCACACATTTTCCATGAGAAAACAGAAGAATATGGTTTTCCTTCTCTTTCGCAGGTTATGCGGAAGATTCAAAGACTGTATCAGAAATCCTGTGTGAGATTGGGGCCTAAAGGGGGGTAGGATTTCGTCGTTTGGTTTGTGTTTTTTCATTCGTGCTGTCCTAATCTGGCACTCAAGAGGCCTGAAATACATTTTTCCTTCTTTCCAGGAACTTGTTCAACTCTCCATACACCGAAAACAAACTCTGCACCCCAGCTAGGTTTGTTGTATCTTCTACCGAAACACAGCTGATAAAGTTAATCTGGAATTAAGCATCCCTCGGCAGAGGCCGAATTCGGATGCCTTCAGTAATGCCGTGAGAGAAGGAAGAGCTCGCAGGGCTGCTGCCGGGTGACTGGGAGCGGTTGAAATGCTCTCAGCAGCTTTAAAGCATTTATTCCGTAGCACGTCTGAAATTATACCAGAGGCCTACAACCACAATTTCAACCATCCCTTTCCTCCCGACGAAAATGTGCCTAAGGCCATCAAATATACAGGTTTTTGTTTTGTTTTGTTTTTTTTAATTTTTCTCTTTTAATCTAGACATTCACTGGAGGTAATATTCAGCAAAACCAGCAGCACAATAAAAAAAAAAAGCAGAGACATGCCTTACCGGTGCAGAAATGTGTCTGGACAACAGTCAGTCCAACCCCATCATATGCAGATTAATTACAGCCGCTGATCCTACTTGCAGCTGCAGAAACCCTTGAGAGCCCAGAGATGCATTTGAGGGTTTCTGGAAAAATGCCCGCATGCAATAGGGATTGCTTCAGTTGCCGGGAATTTTATGCAGGTGTTCGAGCTTCCTCAGCAACTCTCAGGCACCTAACCACTTGAAAATTGCGACACCTTAAGGTGTTTAAACATACACCTGGAAGCCTGCTATTTCAGGCCCATAATCAGGTGAATCGGCCGTTCTGAAAATCTTAAATGTTACTCCCTCCGGGATTAACATAAGGCTTGAAAAAGAAAGATAAGTTTAAAATCAGCTCTTAGTGGATTAATTAAGGAGGAGTCTCTCATTTTTCACATACGGTAGCATTAATTGCGCAAGGATGACTTCCGTTTCCTCACCTTACTGGATTTATGGTCCACGTTGAAGGTCGCAATAACGCCATCGGCCAACTCCCTGCCCTCTCTAAGGACCATATACTCCGACAGACGGTTTGCTAGGTATGTTTTACCAGTGCCACTGGGGCCAGATAAGATAATCCGTCTGTGTTCCATCAGGAGAGAGACGTAACGCTGCAGTATAGGCTTTGGGATCAGCGATTCGAACACCAGACCGTCCAAACTGTTCTCGCAGATACCTGCAACAGGAAAAAGATTCCTCATTTAGAGGGATTCCCATTTTTTATCCAAATTACCTGCATTTTTAAAAGTTTTTTTTTTTTTGTTGTGTTTTTACTCAGTAGTTGTAATGCTGCAAAGCAATCCCGTTATGGAGTTTGAACAAATCCAGACCAGTTGAAATGACTGGACAGTCACACCGGAGAACTGAAAAATGTCATTTTGTGAATGTACCTGGGCCCACTAATAGCTGGAGAAAACCTCAAAACAACACTGAGAAACAACAGATTTAGATCAGACCTGACCAGGCTATTTCTCACTTCAGAGATAAATCCCTTCCCTGCTCTGGCAACCCCCGTGGTCGAGAGGAGCACACGTAAAGCTGGTAAAACAAGTGCAGAAGTGGCCTATGGGCTTAGCCTGGATCCTCTTGCAGCTCTCCCCGTTTTCAGTGTACTCAGCTGCATCCCACGGTGTCTAAAGCCCTATGAAAGTTGCCATACAAACGATTCCAGGCCACATTTTTCACGCACAAACCATCCATTTTGCAGTATTTCGCCACGTACGGTATGCATTCATCCAGAATTTACTTGTTTACTTTTGAATCACTAGACAAAAAAAACCCTCAGCTATCATCAACTCCCCCTACTTTCCCAAACGCTTGTAATTAAACTCCTTCTCTGTATGCTGATAGTTATCTCTTCTAACATAAAACTCCTACTGATAAGCATTTACGCAATGTCAGCAGTCACTTTAGGCAGAATTGGCTCAGGGAAAATACACAGTGCTTCAAAATAAACAGCAGAAAGGGAAGTTGGCAGATCGCACGCAGAAATGTTTGCACCTCAATGGTTACTTGGAATATTAAATATTTATATAGGCGGCTTTATGTCTCAAAGGTATATGGAAGTGATTTTCCATAAATTGATTAAATACATTTCTGTCTTATTGAAAACTGTTATCACATATGAACCTTCAAAGTACAAGTCAAGCCAATGCAAGTTGAATGTAAAATCAGATTGCAGCTGTAGAGATACGGCTGCTCCTTAAGCAATATTTCAATTGGGATTTACTATTGGACAATGTATTCTAAGTAAGCAGAAAACCCTGGGTTCACGTCAAGCCTCACTACATGGAGGTATTTCATGGCTTATTTTGTCTTCCTGCCCGCTGATTTGCTACCCAAGGCAATTGATTTTTTACAGCAATGTTCAAAAAATCAAACTACTTTCAAGTCAGCTGCCACAGCCAAACTTTGAAGTTGAGCTGGAGAGTGCTTGGCAACGCTCTCAAATACTCTAGTGCCGTACACAGATCTCTGCTCGAGATTTCACTGGTGTAACTTCGAGCAAGCCGACGTACGTTCAAAATGCAGTGGTTGAGGAACTTCCCCTCAAACCTAGTTTCTTAGTAGTTTTCATATAAAAATGGCTCCCCGAGAAACTAAATGAGAAATATAAGCATTAAATTCTTATCAGTATGATATAATGAAATTGATGAGAATTCTGGAAACCATATATTTTGAAAGAAAACCGGATTTTAAGGTGTCCCATGAATTCTGGGAACCCTCCTTACTGGTGCCTCAGGAGGGACTCCTCAGCAAGACCAATCAAGCAAGTTAAATCAAGACTTTTTTTACTCTGTATGAAGGAAATAGCAACTATAGCTGTTACAAAGAGTTAATAAAATTCTGAGGCTTTATTCATTTGGAAGGTACTTTGCTGCTCAATCAACTCCACCACGTCCCTTGTGGTGTGAGTTCTTCTCCAGGACAACTCCAGGCATCTGTACGAGACGTGGAGAAAACTCCCGTGTTTGTAATTATTCCTACTGTTACAGGTTGAAAATTTGCTGAATGTATAGACTTAGCATACTCTAAGTGCTGTCTTTACGAGATGAAAAGAGAAGGAGCATTAAATAAAAGGCAGGGACGGGGAAAAAGAAACACAATAAAAAGTTTCCGCTCCTCCGAGTTTCTTGACACAGCGAGCTTTGATAAAACTCCAAGTGGTGAGAAGAACCGCGACAGACAGGTCAAGCGTCATTACCTTTGATGGTAACTGAAATAGTGTTGTTTTCTCCAACAAGATAGCCACAGGGCAACAGCTCGGGTGTCTCTGCGCTATTAGTGCGTTTGATTTCTCCAATGCTGTAGCCCAGCACGCTGTCGGAATTCAGCCCCAGCTGGCTCACGGGATCCACGTGAATGATATACTCCTGGGGTGAAAAAGGGACACAAAAAGTTAGGCAACACTGAAATCTCTGTGACTTTGTTCTATGCTACACTAGTAACAATCACAGCAAGTTAAACATTGCTCGGTACCATCAGAATCTAATAGAATTCAAGCACACAGCAAATGCTACTCACTAACCTTAAACAGTCGTCTTACAACCCCATCCAGCACATCCCATTTGGTCTTGCCACTGACTCCGATGCAGCCTATGAGGAACGTGCGAGGCCTCGAATCCTAAACACATAGTAATGTGACTTTAAGTTAAAGTTAATAAATAAATAAATCATAACTCTATCAGACAAGTCTGTTTAACACAATTAAAATGCTGACTTTTTTCCTCTTTCTTTTTTTTCCTTTTTTCTTTTTTTTTTTAAATTACAGTGCATCTTTACTACTCCATATGGTGAATTCTGAACGCTACGTAAAATCCTTCTTTTCTACTAAACATTTTCTAGTGTCAGAGTTGCAAACCTAAAGGATACTTAAGTGGTACTGAAAGTAAAAGGTATTTATTAATCAATCCATGAACAATTCAAAAACCTCTGAGAGGGTTACAGCTTAGCAAAAAGACAGAAAGACTTTTAGGAGAATTCTAGGCAGAAAAGTTCACAGCATGTTCATTTTTCCACGACTTCACAATCAAATGTTGCATTTGCAGTTTATCCTATTTACTTCTAGAAATGCTGCCATGGACATAGAAATCTAAATACATATATAGAAATTATACATGGTCATATATTAAAATAGTTATATACAGAGAGAGGTTTATATACATATTGGTATATAACTTCTGGTTATGTTTGGTATATGACAGCATTCTAGTTGATAATTCTGCTTCTGCTTTCTAAGGCAGATAAAAAAAGCAGATTGCATCTAATTTTTCTAGGTTTCTATAGCTGCACTCACTGTGAAACATTCATTGAAGAAAAACTAACTTCTATCATAAGACTTTAAGGTCAACTAAAATGCAAGGAATCCTTTCCACCTGGTAACTTTACTGACTGTGAGCACAGTGGAGTCCAATAGAATTAGCAATAGAGCTTTACTGTTAATTTGCTTATCCGGGGCTGTAATTTATTAAGGCAAAATTGGTATTTAATGGAAAGTTCTGCTGTGTCTATTTTATTTCTGATTATTCAAAATTTTTTCCCCCCCCCCCCTTCATGAAAGACCAAATTGTTTCTTAAATACAGTTTTTACAGGTACTGAGAATGTGAGATAGCAAGGTCAGTGCTTGGTAAAGATTGAGTAGTACCTTCACGCATGCATTACACCCATGAGGTGGGCTGCAATTTTCTAATATCTGAAATGTATTTGGGTATTTAGTATTCTTTCAACTACTTGCAAATGGAGAATATCTGAAAGATGTCATTCAAAATGGGATACTTGTACCAGAGCGGACAACTTGAACTAGAACGATATGGTATAGATCTCCCAGTTTGGATCCATTAAAATCTTCCAGAATATCGGTGCTTCTAGCATTTTGGTGCACCTTCTATCGACATGTTGGATCATCTTCATTATTAGTTAAAATTTTATAAAGTTTAACAGAAAGGCCTTTTAAGATACAAGTCTTACGCAGATGCTATCCCAAGGCACAGATTAGCCTGCTAACCTCCTTGACGCCGAAAAAGTGGCCGGGTTTTCAGGCATACTACTGAAAGGCTTAAATTGTAATGTTATCACCTACACTGCTGACACGTGGTCTAGTCTAGCAATCCTGCGTTACTGACATGCTTCGTGGCCAGTGCTGATGGCACCAACCAGAAACTGCAAAATAAAAAGCCATTCTAGGTGACTCCATGAGACAACCTGAACTGGCGGCGCTGGCTCGCAGCAGTTCCAAGAAGCGGGAGGGAGCCGAGTGCCTTAGCTATCACTCGTGATACAACCAAGGAACTATTTTGCTGAGAAAATTCTTTTGCAAATAAAAGCCTCCAAACCAAATTGGGTTTGATTTCCCCGGCACATTCCAAAATCACTTATGTTTCAAAGCTGGGGACGAAACACAACTCACCTCCTTCCATTTCATTTCATCCTGAAAGTTGACAACTATTTTGACGTGCCTGCCTCCTTCTTTCCGGGCAGAGCCATCTCCAGTGTCATCTAACAGCATGTCTGCGAACAGGAAACATCAACAGCTTCACAGCTGTATCTTAATAACAATGAAGACTATTCTAGTTTATGCCAACACGTTTATTGTAGTCAAACACAACACATCTGGGCTTCACATGCCCCGACGTAAAACACAAGTACCAGGTTTACTGACTTAACTACCAAATATCAGTATCGCTCTTAAAAAGTGAAGATCATTGAAAATTATTAGTCAGTGACTCTGTATTTTCCTTCCTACGATATATCCCCTGGCAAGTGTACAGCATGAAATGGCTTTAAACATGACTCTTGGCAGCTGAGGTCATAATTGGAGAACTCCGACCCAGGGCGTAGCAGACCTATGACGACATTTTAAAGGAAGGCTTTGTGCCAGCTCCTGACATATTTCCACACCTCAACTGTTAATAGTTTTCATGCTTTCATTTTTCCATGGCTAACCAAACCAAATCTTCCAAGCGCAGGATAAAACCTGCCCACCGCCTTCCTCATTAAACTCACCGAGACTGGTTGACTCCGTGAGGTTCAAGCTGTGTTGAGAGAGACCCACTGAATGTCTTGGAGAGGATGAAATGGAAACCTGAGACTGAGCCCTGCTACAGCTGCCGTGGTTTTCAGATTTCAGCCGATCATTTTCTGCTTTTAATTTTTCTATCTCACTCTTGAAAAGACAAGTCAGGAGTTAGAAGGCACAGTGAAAATGCACGCTTAAAAGAGAGCAACAGAAGTAACAAGAATAAATACCAGTTCAGCAGAAATGTCATTTTCATAATATTTTAATTTCTTTTAAGAAATTAATGATTTCAATTATTACAATGTCCCTGCCATGAACCTTTTTGAAGTATCTTAGAAAACATAAATACGTGGGAACCCACTAAACACTGAAATGCAGCTACTTGAAGGCAGACAGCACGGGAACATTTAAGAGGTTGCTGCCAGTCAACAAAATGATCTCCCCATAGGTTTCCAGGGTTGAAACAGTTACAGCTGCAGAGTTGAGGGCAGCAGAATTCATGTGTTCAAGTGGACTTTTAATGAAGGTACAAGGTTTAAAACTGGCCCAAAGCTAGACACAACTTTTAGTAAGCATTCAAAAACTTCAAGTTTAACTTCTTTCAGATCTTCACCGTGTGGTGGGTTGGCCAACCTTTAACACATCAACATAGACTGCAATATTTGGGGTGGTAATTCCTTACCTGCATCCTGTTCATGGCCTCCCGAAGCTGATCAAGCTGATGAGCAGAGCTAAGGGCTTCTAGGCGAATATCAGTCAACTTCATCTCCTTGTCTCTTAGCTCGTTCCGTAACTGCATGACTGTTTCAGCTTCACTGTCAGTGCATTCAGAAATACTGGAGGAGATTGCAAAATAGATATCGAACGAGACCATTTGTTACTTTTCAGATAGTGCTACTCCTTCATTTATTAGTAAAGGAGGAAAAAAAAAATTGTTTTATTCTGCAAGAAGCAGGCAACAGTTTTGGCTTATTGGATCAGTGATACCATAAATCAGATATCAGATAGGTCACAGAAAAATTAGAGACTAGTGAAATAAGTATGTCTGAGGGTTATTTTTCTTTAATCAGCATCTAAACTAGAATTCTGGAAGTTACCTACTATTGGATAGTCTTCATTTTTTTCGTGGTAGTTGCCATAAAGGCAAACTTCTAAAGCCAAAATCTAAATAAATTAAGGGGGTGCAGGCAGTAACAGCAGTTGGTTGGAGATTGATGAGTTTACAGACAGATTTAAAGCTCACCAGGTGTGCACAGCTGGGTTTCCCTGAACTGTTCTGGAGGGCTTTGGAACTCTACACCTATTCAAGCGTGATAAATTCCTGCTTGCTTTAAAGTGCTCACGCTTAAAAAAATTTTGGTGGCATTTTTCTTCCCTCCTCCCACAAAAAAAAAAAAAAAAAAATTTNCCCCAAAAAAAAAAAAAAAAAAAATTTGGGTGAGTAACATTTCAGCACATTCATAAGTGTATCTATATAAAGATCAACCGCACAGCTGCATGCTTTGAGGGAGATTTCATTTAAAATGTCTCTCCCTAAATCAGGTTAATGAGAGATGTTTTCCCCACCAAAAAGCCAATAAGCCAAAATACACAAGTTTTACTGGTGCTGTAGCCTTCCCTCAGTTCACATATTTACTCTTTTCTCATGTTTAGCCTTTTGGCTTTCATGTCAAGATGAGACGTATGCACACAGCATTTTGACTGACGATAGATGGGATCATCATTTGACAATTTTCTGGCCTTGGAGTTCTAAAGGGCAATTTGCTGTAGTCACCAGAAACTCACTGAGTGAGGCTCAAGAGACTGGAGAAGCTTTAAAAAAAAGTTCACAGGGGATTATCTTCTGCTACGAACATTTCATCGCTATTATACGGCTGGAAACTATTGCTATTGTTTTCACCTCTTCATGTGAAAACAAGTGACGGGCAAAACTTCAAGTTTGGGTACTTACTCAAATGCATTTGAGCTGAAATCAGGCTGGAAGCTGTGCACGACATCTACAAGGTCGTAAGGCTGTCTGGGAATTCTATGTTTCGCAGTACTGCCTCTTACAACTTTCTGTATTTATTTATCCTACTCAAGTGACGAAGCTACTGATAGAATTAACGGAAAATTTGGTTTACAAAGTTTTCCAGCACAGTCTAAAATGTGAGTTTAGACTCAAAACAGTGCGGTAAGGCAATTATTTAATTTTATTTCACGGGTGGCCAAAATGAAGCATCAAGATTGCCTGCGACCTTCCCATGAATGTAAAGTGAGTTTAACAGCAGAGCAGAAGTCCCGACCTTAAAGTCTGCACCTCATTCTCACAGAAACGCAAGCAGAAGGGTATGGTTTGGTCCTCCAGATGAGGCTATAGAATAGCTTGCTACTACCCAAAGGACACATTCGTTTCTCACTCCTCTCCCCCCAGCCTGCTCCCGGCTCTGCTGCTGTCATGCCCCCACACTTATGCCAGTGCTGGTACTCATCAGAGTCTGCTCAGACCCCCAGAGCTGGTCCAACCCAGCAACCTGGGGAAAGAACTTCATGTTTCCGTCAAATTAAGTTTTCACAGAATTTAGCATGTCTCATCAGCTCAGCAGAGTTGTCTGAGAAGGAGCAGAGCCAGTGCAAGGGAAGGACCAGGCACAGGTGGCTGGGCAGGTACAGAAGAAATGAGGAGCGGGTCATCTCCATCCGTCAGGCAAAAGCCGGTAGATGAGTTCAGCTGTACCACTAAACCACGCTGTTTGATTTCCAGCCAATCCTTACCTTTATTGGAATTTGTCAACTTAATTGGGAACTCATCATTGCAGATTAGTACAATATGTGCTGTCTTTAGCCAACAGAGAAAACAAAATCCCAGACTCGGCCCGGCTTGTTTCATTAACAGCAACAGATCCAATTAATTCTGCACTCCAAGGTCACCCTGGCTATAAATACCCTTCATACTCGATATGTTCTGCTGAGAGAGCACCCCAATGAAATATTAAATTATACTACAGCAACGATGCAATGATTTTTGGCTTGCTGGACACTAATGCAAAGGTACTGGGTTGGGAGTCTGCTTACGTGTCTTTTAATTCCCTGAATATATAAATTCAACTTTTCTGTCGTCTGCCTGTAATCTCCTTCGACTACAGGACATTCAAAATAGGCAGCAGTTGAAAGTGTGATCTTTGCTCATTCTTTTGCCAGTACGACAGGGATTTTACCCAAAACACAGCCCCCCTCTGGGAGATAACATAAGCGATGCTTGGGAGTAGGACTCATCAGTGGCAACAGACCAGCCCTGATCTACAGAACAATCGTCTGGCCCATTGTGTCTTCTGCTGTGGCCTCATGGTGAACAGCTGGTTTTAGCAGTGTACGTAGCTGAACAGCTCTCAGAGTCCTGTGGTGCTTATACAGATGCGCAGACTCTTAGAGGAACCAAAGGGGACGGGATGGTGTAGGGTACATTTTGCCTCTGCTTGTTTCTGTCAAGTGGCCTTATGATGTCCTGCAAAGCTAGCATGGAAAACACTGGATGTCTCCAAAGCATGATAGTTCTCTCCGTCAATGCAGCAAGACGCCTTCCACTCCGTTTTCTTTTTAAAAATTTAAAAATCACTTACAGAGAATTGGAATGGGAAGCTCTCAGCAATGGTGTTGAAACAGCGGAGTTATGGTGCGGTAGCTTTGGTGAAGAAGGTAGCGAAGAATCAGTCATCTCCTCAATATCTGAATGAGAAGATGCTGACTTGGGAGATTTCTTTTTACCAAAAGCTTGCTTGAAGGAGCTGCGTAACTGAAAAAAAAAACCAAGAGGACAACAGCAGGCCCAACATTAAGAATAAAACCAGACAAAAAAATGCCACAGAGTAAAAACTCTAACATGCAAATACTGCAAAAGATACAGCCATACTCATATATTTTAATATGGGTAAAAAAGAATTTAAAAAGCTTTTCTTTTTTTTTTTCCTTAACTGTTTTATGAGATTAATAAGGTCAATAGGACTGGATACCAATGCTTCCTACCAATGCTTAAGAGAACGATTTTACAGCAAATTCTGTTCAGTGCAACAAGCTTTACAGCGGTGTTGTAGCAACTTGCATCTGTAACGTGATGTGGCTCAGCCAAGGTTAATGGTGCTGGAAAGGTTAGTGATGTAAATGGATGGGTTAGCTTTGTATCTCATAGTTTAAAGTAGGTCTTCCTTACCTCATTGACCTGCCGGAAGAAGCAGAAGCAAAAGGAAGTGGGGGAAGGAAAAAAGACATGTTTTAACAGATAAAGCCAGTGATAAGGAAAGCTTTGGATTTCTAAGACAAACACGACCAATAATCAACAAAGACCAACAGTTACTTTAAAACTGGAACCCTGTATTTTCCAAAACCAGGTGTTTCAAACAACATACGGTCATTTTTTGCATAACTTGAGGGAGACACCGGCCCCAAATCTCTTAACTATTCAAATTATATTTTCTCCTTTGCTCAGACAGAATGTTTTGGCTAACAGCCCAGTTAACATTGTGGTTTTCCTCGCAGGAACAGGTATTTCACCAGGTGAAAAAAAAGAATCTTCTCTACCCATCTGCAACTGAAATAACCTTTTTTATTGTGACTACCACTTTCCAAACAACAAAAAGAATGAATATTCACGCGATTAAACTGATGTTATCCTGAAGTTACAGTTCAACAGTTACTGTTCAAGCAGCGTTTGGACAACACTTTTAGATATCCAGTCTAACTATTAGGTTGCCCTATGTGGAGTTTGGACTTGATGGCCCTCATGGGTCCCTTCCAACTCAGGATACTCTATGAACATTGTTTAATGCTATCACAAATTCCATGTTGTAAACAGGCTGGCTTAATATGAGCTGAAAGTTATTTTTAAACTAAACAAAAACTCCTACAGTAAGAAATGCTGAAAATCTGGTGTTTCAGCCCTGAATGGACAGCTGCATTGTTTCTATAAATAACAAAAAGATCTTGGCTCAGAACTTCCTCAGCATCTGTGGAATAATCAATGTGTGAATCAGACTCAACTTACATATTTTCTCGGTAAATTACTTATTTTATTTTCGGTTTTCGTTTTACAGCAATGATGTACTGATTTTTAATAACAACATAAAATACTGTCCTGATTCCTCTACTTCATGAAAACTTTATTTATTTCTCTTTATAATAAGGAGATGTTTCCTTAACCTTCTTTAAAGATAGTCATCTGATGAATAAGAAGTGTAGGCTGATGTAGGATAATATCTACTAGGTTAGAATAACAAAGAATAGAAGCTAAAGCAAAAATTTAAAAAGTGCTTATCTTAACTAAGGCTTAATGATTACAAAAGGTTGGTGTCGCAAATTAAGAGTCACGAGCAATTTAAAAGTTACTGCAATTTACTTTGTCTGTACCTAATGTATAACCCAGCACAAGAAGGATTTTGAGATGACGCTGTTTCCATTCAACCAGTTATTTAAGGGACTGCATGGAAACACTGCTGTTAAGAAGGAGCTGGCAAGATACCCAGATGGAACCACTGGGATGAGAGAGAAATAAAACCAAGAACCTGCTCAGGAAGCTGTTTCTTACAGTCCGGAAGTTTCGTAAACATTTCTGAGAGGATATTGTGCAAATACAAACCAATTTTTTACCAGCTCAGACCACATTTTGTAGCTGTACAGATTTACCGGTACATCCAAACGATTCAGGGAAATTTAAATTCAGTGGGAAGGAAGGGGTGGATTGCTTTACTGACTACAATAAAGGATCTAGAGACTTTACTCCAAACTACAATCAGAGTAGGTCACGAAGGCAGTTATGGTCTAATTCAAAACAGAGTTTAATACAATGTACCTTTCCTCCAGTACAGGGTACCTTGTACACAGTACATGATGAGCAAAGAAGGAAAAATGGGAAATAAAAGGTAAGTATTGCAAAATCTTCCAAAATAAATGTCCATCACAATCAATTTTTAAAAATTGGTATTTTTTTTGTTGCAGCGCTCCACAGTAAGGTTCAAAACAGAGTTCTTAGAGTGTTTAACATGTTCACTTACGAGCCAAAAGGAAAAAAAAAAAAAAGTAAGAATGATCTCTCGTTGTGGATTTGTTTTACTTTAATGACAGACGTCGAGTTTTCCCTAAGGGGTTGGACACCATATTACTTTTAGCCAGAATTGATCTTTGACAGCTACATCTAATTTAAGACTGGCCTTTTGGCTGTTAAGCTAAAATTCAATCCTAGGCAGAGTCAACACAAGCATATACATCACTTACAACTCAATTAAGCCTTCAAAGGAGAGTTTACACAGGATTTAAACAGTGCATAGTCCTTGTGCTGACCTGTTGCACGAGGGGAGGAAGGAGGAGCTGAGCGGCTAGACTTCACCGTGCATGTTCTGACAATTTCACATAAACCTCACGCAATCTGCTCGAATGCACTCACCCAGTTCTTCCTCTTCTTCTTCTTTGAATCGCTCTCGATGTTGCTTCCTACACTGGAGTGACTGGTAGCACTGTTAATACTGGAGACGCTATCCGAAGAGTGCTGCCTTCGGATCCGCAGGTCGGTGGGTTGAGCGGCTCCAGGTCCTGAATATGAATGGAGGCGGTGTCAAAATGATGTATGAAATCTGATATACGTGTAAATTACTGGGATAAGTAAGAGAAGTGAGAAAAGACAGGGCTGCGTTCAGATTTTATGTTGGAAATTACTGAAAACGCCAAAGAAAATAAAGCCAAGTGGGATCCCTGGCGCTGAAATGGGGATCTCTGCTCCCTGCTGCTTCACATCAGTGTCTAGATGGGTGAATTAATAGATTAATAAATTGGTAAATTCAGTGAGCTCACTCTGAAGGTGGAAAAGCTTCGTTAAAACGCCTATTCATGTGCCTAACGCATCCATTTACTTCTGTAGAATTGACCTCACTATTTACACAGACACCCATTTCAAATCCCAACACGATACCAAAACAAGTAACTAGAGCGCGGTCATGAGACAGGGCTGATTTCTGACGGTTACATCAGCTATTACCAAGAGGTCTAAAGTCCCGTGAGCACTGCACAGTCGCTATACGTGGCGCTTGCTTCTCACCTTTGCAGTTGAGCTCAGGTGTGTTGATGACTCCATTGATGGCAGCCTGGGCAGCAGCATTTTGCTTCTTCAGTAGTTCAATAGTCTTCCTTAACTCGTTCAGTTCTGAGTCCTTGAATAAGAAAAAAAAACCCAACGGTGATACGTTGGAAAACGCACATGGCATCGAACTGCTCCAAAGAAGCCACGTTTCAATCTGAGCGTTGGTAGCTGATACAGAATTTATGGAATGTGTATGTACAAGGAGACAAAAAACGAGGTTTGGTATAGCTGGGGAAGCACACCCTCAATAGGCTGCAAAGTAGCTTGGTTATTAGGATACAAAAAAAACACGTACGTGCTCTTTAATACAGAAATAATGCACAGTCAAAAGTATATTGCCCAATGTTGCCTGTCTACAAGGAATTTTCTCGGTGTTTCTCTTGAACATGCACATATGTGGATGCACTGGGAAGAAATTTCTTACAAAAATATGCAATACCGAAGACTTGTGCCCAAAGCAACAATTTATAGTAATAACCTCACCAGTTGTCACAACATCCCAGTGAGGAAAACATGTATTTTATACCAAATTTTTAGGACATTTTATTCGATCACCACAATCGAGGAAACTAAGGCAAACAGTGTATGTGATTTCCATCCCCCGCCACAACTCCAGAAAGAACAGGAGCCGCAATGCTGGAAACAGAAGTTAAGATTTCCCCAAACACTTTTCAAGCTTGCCTTTTGTTCCGCTGTCATTGTCAGGCTCTGCAGTCTGATCGTCATGTTCCCCAGGCTCTGCTCAAATGCTGCCACCAGGTGAGCCTGAAAAGTTCAACCATACACAAGTAGTTTGTTCTCTCCCCTCAAAACAAGAGTATTTCTGTAGGTGTTTAAATGGACCACCTCCCGCATTGCATTGGTTGTTGTGTAAATGGTATGGAGAAAATAACACCGATTAGAAAAGGTCAAATGACTAGAGCACATGGCGTGAAAATGTTTGCAAACAAATTACCAGGAACAATTTAATTGTGGAAAATTAGAAACGCCAAAGTTAACAGACCAATTTCAGCATTTTAGAAAATGACAGCCCTTTCGTGTACAACTACATAGTCTAGCAGCAGACTAAGAAATGATGCAGTTTTAGGCTATAAACCTTGCCCTGCTCGGCAGCCGCTGCTACCAAACGCTTTAGAAAACCCAGATGCAGGAGAAACGTTGTGACCTGGCACATCAGCAGGAGATTTCCTGCAGGTGGCTCTTCAGTCAGCTGCTCCACCCACTTCTTCAATACCATGATTCCAACAGCCACACCAGTTATCTCAGGCATACTCTAACAGAGCAGCAGAGTGGGATTTTTTTCCCGTTTGGAATTCTCATTCGTTCCGTAAAATGTGCAATCCTACATCCAGAATATACGTGAGAACAAAAACACCTCCTGGGTCCCAGGGAGTTAAGGTCCCTTGAAGAGCCACATCTCAAACTAATCCAGTTCATGTACTTTTCTCAGTTGTTTAACGATAAATGGAAAAGATATTTTGCCACTTTGTTGAAACAAAGACTTTTTTTTTTTTTTTTTTTAAAAAGNGAAACATCTCACAGATTAAGTGACTGAAGCTTTTAAGAGACGCTTTAGGGAATACACCTTGTCCCCTGAAAGTATTCCTCGTACCAAAAAGCCATGGAAGGATGTCCTTTGTTACCTAACCACATTCCCAATCTATTGCAAGCAATGACATGAAGACCTCCTGTCACAAAATGTAGAGAGGAAAAAGAGAAAAATCCATCCATATTTCTAAACATCTCCTGCTGTTCATTTTTGAAATTGGACTTAATCTTTGACTTCTTATGTGGGCTGTCATAAGCATGTATAAGGTTACTTAGTTTTCAGGTACCCTCATATAGTTGAGATAACTCTTGCCACAAAGCTTTTCACAAAAAGTTTAAATCTTTCCAAAAGAATATAAAGAATTCGCAAAACATCATTCTTAAGTTTTAGGAGGATACCCCAAAAAGCAAAATAAAATAGAAAACAGTAAATAAAATATAAAGTGAGTTTTTAGATAGAGGAAGGTCAGGCAGAAACCTCCCTCCAAGTGAGAGCACTATTTTTCTTGCGGAAATTTAAGGCAAAAAGACGCTGGAAGTCACAGAGCTAGAGATTCTCACTGTGCTACCCAACGGAAGAGCGCTGAAAGCCAAGTCCGTCAGTTCAGGCCAGAGGTGCCCTCTGAGAGAGAGAGAGGGGTGGGGATGGAGATGGGGCTACTGCAGCATTGAGGCCAGTCTGTCAGATGCTTTATCAGTTGATATACCTGCGTCTAACCCAAAGACTTCTCCAGTCTTTGAGTGCACTTTCCTTGCAACCAAGGTCCACGTGCTCAGTATCATCCAAAACCTCCTGGTGCCTGGCCAATTACCCTTTTTTCTTTTCCCATGAAGCACTGAAACCCCAGTGTCAATTATATCAAGGACATCAGCTAAGAATCGAAAATGACTGAGAAGTAAAAGGAAGGAAAAATAGATTGAGAAGATGGAAAGAAACTTGATACAAGGGTACTATGTTTCTAGTGCCACGATATGGCATTGTTTTCTAGATATACACGTATATCTACCTATCCACTTAGAAAAATACATGTATATCTATATATATACACATATCTATACACAGTTACATATGCAACTGAACAAAGGCATAGTTCAATATATATTTGTCTCATTAGTCATAATCATCTACAATAACCAGAGCAAACAATATTTTGTTTCTCTATTAAAAATCATCCTATACACACAACGACAAGCAAAATTGCGCAAAATCTTTCCAAGCGGAAAAGGACATTCTGTCACCCAAATACATACAGAATAGCGAAACCTTTCACAGAGCTAATCCAGACTTATTCATCATCAGTACACAGCTGACTTATCCTAAAGAACTGTTCTCACATTCGCCATGAAAACAAACACGAGCAGTACAATAACACCGGGACGTGCATCTCTCATTCCCATCAGCCCCTATGAAAATAAGCAGGGCTGAGACTGTGAGAAAATAGCAAAAAGTAATTTAAACCCTCACACTACACATGTTTGAAAAATCTAAATATTTATTTTAAAAACACAGACGGCAAATTTTTCTGTTGGGGAGGATGAACAGGGAACAACAAAACTGATATCCAGGAATCCTCAGCAACACTGTGCAAAAGCAAAAAAAACACGGGCAAGCGGGAACGCATGGATTAATAATGGGGTAGAAACCCTTAACGCTTTGACCTGAACCTTAAGAAGAAGTTGCACCTTTAAATTATTCCTATCTGGAAACTGTTTAATGAGCTACGGAAAAGAGTTATCTTTGCTTCCTAGCTGGAGCAAAACCTTTTCAAAATTCTTGCCCCTGATGGCCTGAGAAGCGTCTATACAGGAAAATTCAGGAAAAAATCAATAAATTAAACAGATGAATTCAAATTGCCTAAATTAAAAGCTTTTTTTTTTTTTTTTAAAAAAAAAATAATCTTGCATAAAAGAAATGTCCATAAAGCCGTGTCTTAACAAACAGCACTTATTAGTCTTAACTTTTCTGGCAACAGACCTGGCCTTTTACATGGAAAAAGAGTACGTTCTCTGGAAAGAGGTGGCTGAAGAGTGAAATATATTACTAAGACAGTTACAGCAACGTTTCTGCAGCACACTGTAGCTGATTTATGGACAAATAAGGGGGCAGGTCGAAGTCTAAGAAGCTTAAATAGCATGAATGAAACCCACCAAAATTTTAGCAAAGTGAACAAAGCAAAAATGGAATATTATCAAAAAATAAACGATGCTAACTTTTTCTGGGGGAAAAAATCCCAACACCCCCCCGAAACAAATGACCCCAAAACAAACTATTAAAAACAAACTATGTTAAAAACTATTCTCTGTAAAGAGAGTTGTAGTAACCATGCACCAACTCTTGGGCAAACGAACTACTCTTGGAGAAAGGCCACTGACTCCTGTGTTGAGCAACAGCCTACTGAATCCAAACGCCGTACGAAGAAGAATGCGACAAAGCTAATGCAGAACTAGATGAGCTGCACGATAAAAACAAATTTATGCAAGAGAACCTGGTTCGTACTTTCTCACATGTAGAAGAAGCTTCTGGATGAGAACCAACTTGAGTATCCAGTCCCCTTTGTATTTGAAAGGCAAACATAAGATTTAATTTTGGGGAAATTTTTAAAATTTTTTTCTTTTCCTCTTGGGAAAGCGACTGAGCGGTTACATGCGGTCAAAGCCCTTTTACTTGACTTCCCTACTGTGTTCTTAGTTTTCCTTTTCCATTTTGCAAGCTGGGTGAAGCACTGCGATGCCTGCAGTGAACACCACAGTAGATCTGCCCTCGGATCCTTCTTGTGATAGGTGTTACTGCTCAGAGGAAAGCTGTCCTTTCCTGTGCCAAGTTTCGTATTCCACCTATTCAGAGAGCTGATGGATAGGAATGTCCTCTACAGTAGTACGTGTTCTGATGTTTATCCATTCCCACAAACTAGGATGTCAGTATGATCCGATTTGATGACTACACATCTGTAGCTTATTTACTCTACAACTGCTTATTTTTCTTGCAAGCTTCTGTTGTGCAGATTTCTGCTGTCTGTGACTACAGCGCAGAACACACAAATAAACTTGCTCAGGGTCATACATAGTGTTACTTCAACACCTCCTGTCTTCCAAATCCCCTCCCC